>JAIUND010004420.1:0-12063 GCA_034699125.1 Gisinianus flammeolus | reverse complement strand
AGTCGTCACGCATACAATGTGTCCAGTCAGCATAAAGATTTTGATTCGTGCATGCGTTTCACTGCAAACTGCAATGTGTGTGTGTGTGTGTGTGTGTGTGTGTGTGTGTGTGTGTGTGTGTGTGTGTGTGTGTGTGTGTGTGTGGATTGGTACTGCATGTCTGTATAATAGATACTCTGTAGTGAGATTATGTTTCAAGTCCACTACTTGCAAATTGTACTCTTGCACCAGTTGGGAAATTATGCAGCATGAACAGATCGTTTTACCAATGACCAATGATAAATTACCATCATATTATGATTCATATAAAAATAAATCTGTTTGCATGGGTTTTTGCTTCTGCCGCTGTGCTTCCTCCTCATCAATTTGGATTTCGAGGTAACTCGGAACTAGAATCTCGACGCCCTTCAACATCCAAAACTCAAAACCAATTATCATTGTCAAATCATATTTCATATTTCTTCTCTTGAGGTCAATCACGAAAAAGAAGGAGAAGAGAAGAAGAATGCAAACAATTCGAAAACGACAGAGGAATTTGACTATTTTTTTGATTTCCTGTTCATCTTGCATCTCGACATGCAGTCAATGACGTCTCTTTTTTTTATTTATTTGTTTACTCTCAACTCTAAATCATTCATCTCATTCGAATTTTGGAAAAAAACCAAACTCACATGTATCAAAATTCAGATTTTTTTTTGTTTGGAGGAGGAGGAAAACAGTCTCAAGGTGTCTTAAGTACATTTTGTTCATATTTCATTGAGATGACTAAAAAGCGGCAATTTAAACTCAATATCACTATTTAATATCAGATTGAGTAATTAAATAGTAAATGCTACATCACAAAACTTTTTCACCAAATGATTCCACAAAAACTCCCATTTTCACTACAAAAAAAACAACAAAAACAAAACAAAATGTACATAGAAACATATGTGATTCATGTGATGTCACTTTTTGACCAAAACATACTGAAAATGTATTTAACCTGTGACTAATAAATAAAAGTTCAATGCATTCGGATTGACTGTTTTCGTTTCATCTTTATAAAGCTGACACGACGATGGACAGAATGAATGACTTGAGTAAATTACCTTGTTTCTTTGACATTCTCAATTGATCTTTAGTCCAATGGACACACAAATACAAAGGACTCTCGATTACAGTTTGATACATCAAGTGGAATCGATGCTCGCAAATTGTGTGTTCGAGTGTGTGGAAGTTGATTCGAATTCAGACTAAGGTCATTTCACATTTCATGCTTTAGCACGAGTCCAACTTGGACTGTCCAAGTCCAAGAGCTACATCTTTGGGTTTGGGGATTGTTGTTTGTGCCCCACAGAGTGTATAGTTCAGTGTGTTCATGTGTATGTGAATGACAGAACTGCTAGAATAAATTAAGTGGACAAAAAAACAAACATATGCATTGAAGGTCTCCTGTGCACAGTACAGTCTGTACACACAATCTAATATGTAAGATATACGATATGTGCAGCATAAATTATGCGCTATCCTCAGCACAAATATCAGAATCCAAATTTGTTTCATTTGTAGTATATTTATATTCATATATATATTTCTGTGTACTTATTTTGATTGTGATGGATCAGGGGGAAAAAATGAAAGTTGAGAGTTTTTCTTTTACCTAGTAAATGACGGCAAGAAATGTGACACAGTGAACTGTATTCTCCAATTTCTTCACATTCTCCAATTTTCTGTTCAATCACCGGTTGACTATATTTGTATTTTCTAAATCCGTACATGTGTGTCTGTGCATGTTGACGAAGAAAATACTTATAGAAATCGAGTTTAGACTCGGAAACTTTACTCTCAAAATGATTCTCAGACATGACGTCACTCAAACTTCGAAGTCAAGCATAAGTTTTGCATTTTTTGATGGATATTTAATTATGTATGTATTAGTCAAACTTCAGATAAATACATTGACAAAAGCATGCGGACAATGAAGCAGGAAAAACTTTATTTACTTTTCCAATTAAGTTCTAGTTTCGTCTATATTTGGATGAATTAGTAATGAGCGTATTTCATATACACTGTATAGCTTGTCAATAATACATGGGGAAACGAATCAAACATTTATTTCAATTCAATGAATTCATTTTTTAAACGAATGTAAACAAAACAACTAGCTGAAAGTCTGAAAGTTGATACGCGAGCAACAGCTTTGAATTTAATTACAGTACAAATCAACTCGTATGTGGAAAACATAATTGAATTCTTCTGTGTCTGAATTGAAAGTTAGCAAATGTTTAAATAGCCAATTGAATAAATAAAAAATCGTATTTTGCTCACTCGACAAGTTAACTGACCTTTGAAATTCATACAAAAGCAAAACCAAAAGCTTTCATTCGAATATAAAATATGCTAGTTGATAAAATAGATAGCGAAAACGGTGAAATGTGTAGACAATATTTTAATGTACTGCATAGAAAAAGTGGAGGAAGACTTTACATGATAAAACAAAATTAAAATGAGAGGTTTTCAGTATTCATTGCAAACATCGAGGAATTATTTTGGCTTGTAATTATACCTAAATACTTATGATAATATGCTGTAGCATCTAAATTCTTTCTTTGTTTATTGTGTGTAAAAACTAATCAGTTCTCAAATTCAAGGATTTCCAAAAGTTGATTCGGTCAATGAAAGGTTCCGGAATCATTTTGATTTCATTGTCAATTTGTAAAAATTGTATGTTGAACGGGTCGACGGGTTTCCAAATCCGGACTGTCTCCCCCGATTTCGTTGTCAGGAGCGGCTCTCTGTGTGTGTGTATATGTAAGAGTAAAATGTAAAAATTACTCAATTGCTGACTAAAATGAATTTTAATTGAAATTGATTGATTGATTGGGGTACAAGGAAATGAATGGACTTACTCTTTGGCTGCGAAGTTTGTAAACAGATTGACCATGAGCTCGCTAACTTGTAGCTCTGGATCTGCCCTTTTAAATCCATGGTACAGAGTGCTGCTATTGAACAGGTAAAACACTAACAGAAAAATAAATATGCATACACATTACATTATTTTTCAGTGTTCATAAAGGTCAAAGATGAGATTTTTTTACTCCCCCACACCCAGGACAACGACGACTCATTTCCCTTCGACTTTCTTTATCGCGTATCTTTGACGCGCTTCCCAGAAAAATAAGTACAAAAGTATTTAGTTGTATTGTGTTCTCACGATCCTCCGCATGACCTATGATTTGTAATTTTGCTTTATTATCGTCAAGAAAAATGATATTTAGTAATAATGATGACTTAATATATAACAATTACCTGAGCCCCATTCTGGTGTGTTGATTCCCATGAAATTCGCAACATTGTACTTTCCTTTGTAGCGGAAAACGTAGCAATATGTCGGTGCTATTTTTGCATGAGCTTGAATCGCCTCGTGATAATCATTCAGAAATATTCGGTCGGAAAACGGCTGGAGGAAAGGAAAAAGTAATTCAAATATAAATATAAATACACCATGCAATTATTTGTCGAGTGTGAGTGAAACTGAATGGAACAGGAATTCCGACCATTGCATGTGTTAATTTTGTTTGAAGTCACCTGACTAAGATGAGCAAAAGAAACGTCTTTGGTGCTGGAACGTGGAAAGTAGAAATTCGTAATCTTTTTGGTCACTCGATGAGCGGATTCGGGATCCAGATATTGATACTCGAGTACTCGAGGAGCCAAATTAGTGAAATTTGCACGCAATGTTGGCATTAGCCAGTAGCCGTAGACAGCTGAAATACAAAATATGAAATTCAAGATTATTATTATTAAAAAATAAGGTGTTTAACCACAGCAGTGCTTTTGATTTGTTGTGTTCAAATGGACTTGCCGAGCATTGTGTAAAGTCCCTCGTCTTCAACTATCGTCGCTATCCAAGGGACTTTTGCAACATCTTTCTTTGCATAAGCTTCCTGTGGACTTTGAACTAAAAATGCTTCTGGATCATTCCGAGATTCAACGACTGGAGCAAAGATGGTAATAGGATAAGGACCCCAAGCCTATCGTATATATGTACATATGTAAATATTAATTCACGTGTGACGATTTGTAACTTGTGTTGTCGTCAAATTTTTACAAGATTATCCAGAAAATCGAAGTTATATACCGCAAGATCCTTTTGGGCAGAGATCAATTTATTCGGATCTCGACTTTTTAAGCAATTGACAATGGTCTCCGTTTGCAATTGAAATGCTAAGCTTTCATTAAAACAATAGAATTTCCGGGCGATGATCTCTGTGTATTTTCGAATCTTCCGACCGTCTTTCAATGCAAATTTATTGAAACCCGTCCCGCTCAAGCTCACAGCTGCATGGAAATATGACCTCGTTCTATTTGATATCATGTGTAAATGTACAGAACCCCCTCCAGCACTGTGTCCAACCTATACATTTAAATATTAAATATTAAATATTAATAAAGTACATCCCCTTGTCCTTGTCTGCCATTTGTGATTAGTCAGTTGATTGAATTAACATATATATTTCTCTACACTTACTAAAGTTATCAGTTTGGGGTCGCCACCAAAATTTTTGATATTCTGTAAGAAAATTCCCACATTGAATACTTATAATTCGGTCATTTGAAAACAAATGTAAAAGGCACATGTGATGTACACATATATAGATATTGTACATAAATTTTTCAACCTCGTGAACCCACTGGATGGCCAGACTTTGATCCTATGCACAAACAAAATGACAAAATTATTAGACCAAAATACGAGTAAATCATTCAAAAACATGATGACGAGGTACACAAACTCTTACATTAAATTAAAATAAATAAGTTTTACTTTCAAACCGAAATTCCCTGGGGCATTTTTATCCCCAACACTCATAAAACCCAAAATTCCCAATCGGTAGTTGAACGTGACAAGCACAATCGGCTCATTCGTAAGGTAACTAAAACCTGTATAAATAAAACAATTTCACATTACTTTTCCCTATGAAATTATTCAATTAGTCTAAAAATGAACTAATGCAAACTAATTAGCTCCTCACCATATTCGCTTCCACTTCCGTAGAAGAAACTCCCGCCGTGAATCAGGATGATCACTGAAAATATTTACAAGGATTTAAATTAGTGAATGGGAGAAACCAATGTGCGAAATGCGAAATGCGAAATGAAAGTTATTTTACCTGGTAGAAGTGGTTGAGTGGTGGAATCATCATCATCTGGAAGCTGGTCATAAATTTTGTGGAATTAAAAAAATATGTTTAATTATAAGGGTCAGTCTAATCTATACGTTAGAGGATTTGCGGAAATAAAGAAAATCTGGGTGGTCTTCCCCCAATTCAAGTAACAAACTCAAAATCCTTCAAAATGTGAGGAAAGCGGATGCCAAGGAATCCCTTCGTTAAAAATAACAGACAAAACAGTCCAAAATGGAGACGAGTCACAGGTCAAAGGTAACTGACCGGGCTATTTTACAAGCCAAACCACATCATTGTACGTGTTGTAGTTTGTATATAGTTGAATTGGGCGAAGGCCATCCAGATCTTCTTTATTTCCGCAAATCCACTTATTTTTACGTAGATTAAACTGATCCTTAAGTTACGGTCGTTCGTTTTTTATGACTCACCTTGGTCGAATACACGTTTAAGAATAGACAATCCTCATTTCCAAGGACACGGAAAGCTTTTGTTGGGGAATGTTGAAGGCAATCCGGCCCAGTTTTAGTAGCCCTTAAAATCCCACTCCATGGTTTTTTAGGGACTGGAGACCGGAAGCGATTTCTTCCCATGGTCGTTTCTCCATATGGAATCCCTTCAAATGTGAATATTTTATTTCCATTGGAACTTGATGTAATATATCCTTCCACAGCCCCACTATTAGTCAACACAATCGGATTATCATTCAATCCTGGATTCAAAAATCTTTTCCCGATTCGGGTCGTTGGTCGTTCGGAAATTTCTGGTTGTCTAAATTGTGGATCACATGGAACAATTGCACAAAGTAAATTCACCATAAATGCAATACTAAGCATCATTTTTCTATATCTCCAGGAAATATCCACCACACTTGACCACACGTATTCACTGCTTCACCAAAACACTTTCAATCCTTCTTCAGTACTTTTTTTATTTTTTACACAATGTCTTATTGCGATTTCTGTGACGTAGAATGAAAAAAATGATTCATTTACCTAACTCTGGACTCATGATGATGTTCGCTCCTTCCATTCACACGAGTAACTAAATTTCCAACTTGAGAAAGGGGATAAAAAAAAAGTTGGGAAACAATAGAATAGGAAAGGTGACCCAGGTTAATCTCAAATTCCCATGGGATTAACAGTGTCCGTCGGACGCACAGCTCAAGACTTCTCAAGGTTACACACGGAAAAAAATAAATACAGAAAGAAAACACGTTCAATTTCTCACACATGATGCAGCTTACGTAACAACAATCATAAACAAAAATGATGACAATTTGACAATGAGGATGACGATGGCGAATAATATTGAATAACCAAAAATAATTAAGGTATAGAAACAAATGAAAGAAATGAGCATGTATCATAAATATGATAATCATATACATATACGAATACATTGAGTGCACACTCGGTAAATTATCCCCCTTTTTTTCTTACATGTAGACTACATTCTGAGCTAATTGTTTTGCATGATTTTTTGTGTCTACAGTCTATGTTACTAAAAAAAGAAAGACGGGAATCTTAATTCAAGTGAAAAATTGTGAGGATTTTGATACAATACTACTCGAACGCAAATAATACTGGCAATAAAAATGTCAGAAGCTGTAATTCATGTATTAGTACAGACATAAAATGAAGAAATGACGACATTCTCTCACAATTTCAATTCGAACAAGCATACAAAAAATATCTCTTGTTTTCAATGTGAAATATTTATCAACTCAGTCAAATTCTGTTGTTGCAAAATCTATTTATAAAACACTCGAATGTCTTTGAAGTCTGGTAAAAAAACAAATATGTATGTGTGTGGCTACTTGTATGATGATGATGAAATTCCTGTACCTTTTCCACGAGTACATAATAATAGTGTATACTAATAAAAAAATGGGTAGGTACAGAAGGAGAGGTTAAGCGTGCACGTTCAATCGTGTGTATTTATTTCAAAGTATTTTTTATTGTTGACCAAGTTTTGTAAAATTTGAGTTTCCTCGTCGCCATAGTCTTCTTTCAATTCTCACACACTCGTCAGTCCCGTCAATCAGCAATATGTAAGATATCTTCACTTTATTTCTATACCTCCAACCTCTACACATATGTAAAACTTCTTTTTTCTTCTGTCCTTTGTAGTACTTTGTACACCTTTGTTAAGCTTCTACTACCTACACTATGTATACTCATTGTCAGCATTATGGGAAACTGAAAAGCTTGCATGATGCACGTGGAAAATGTAAACAAAAAATGACCATTCAAAAGAGACATTGTGAATGAAATGGAATTCCTTTTGGCATTTTAACAATGTGACGTTTTCAGTATGTACGTGGTAAGTTACATGGCAATTGTATGTAATTACATACAATTACATACTTGTATGTAATTCATCATTACATTTCCAATTAGGCTTTCCCATCCTTTCATTGAAAATCAATCAATAATGCAAACAAAGCTCGAGGTGTAAAAAAAACCACAGGTAAAAATAGCGAGTGGGGAGGTGAGGCCTGGAAACGCTAATTGCAGTAATGAAAATGATTCCCTTTTGTCCATCCATGTTAATGTCCCCTTTCATAATTATCTGTACGTAACTTTTAATTGTATGGTAAGCTATGAGTAATTAATTCAATAAGTGTGTGGCCTTCCCTCGTGTTATAGCAAATCCTCTATGTATGTACATACCATACCAGAGGTCGATCCACAACCCGGAGGAACTTAAAGGGTGCTCTTCGATAACGTGTAAATTTTTTTTCTCACTTTTTCACTGTTCCCCACTAAATCGACTGCGGGGATTCTGAATCCGAAATCGGTTTTTCAACATTTTGAATTTTTGACCTGTTTTTGGATTTCTCACAAGGTGACCAATTTTTGCCCAGTAAAAGAAGTTTAGGAGTAAAAAAATATGGAGATTACGAATTTGAAAAAAAAATCCAAAAATTTTCAATTTTTGACCAGATTTTTACAACTTTATTGATTTTTTTTACTTTCTCACAAGGTAATCAGTTTTCGCCCTGTAAAAAAAGTTTAGGGATAACAAAAAACTGATTACCTTGTGAGAAAGTAAAAAAAATCAATAAAGTTGAAAAAATCTGGTCAAAAATGGAAAAGGACCTCACAGGCTTTATATGGGTTTGGACCATCCGGTTGGATTTGGCTGAAATTTTTTATTTAAGTACTCCTAAGGTGTACAAACAACATTTCTATTACCATTTTCCGAATGATTGATTTAATTCAATTCAATTCAGGTTTTATTTAACGTATTATTTCTGGATCGCGTACAAAATTAATTGACGCGTCGTTTACCAGTAATACGGACGAAAAGTAAGATAATTATATTGTCAATTTACAAAACAAGCCAATTATTTATAATATCAAAAACGTTTTTTACATCTATTTAATTTAAGACAAAGTCAGAGCCTATTTTTTATGAGCCAAGCATCAACAGAGTGCTTAAATTTAATCAGAGATAGATCCAAATTCCTAGAGAGTTTGTCTAGGGAGTTCCAAACTTTAATGGCATGGTAGAAAGGCGACGTGGTAAAAAAGGAGGTGTTATGAGTAAGTGGTTTGAGCATCTGTAAACGGTCAGAAAGACCAAATTAAAATAATGGTGTTATTTCAGGTACAACAGGAAACCGAATGGCTTTCCACGCGGCTATTGCGTCTAAGTACAACAATCTTTCAGAAACGGTTAGTAAATTGCATTTGTCATATAATTCGTCAGTCAATTTTTACTGTATAAAACGACGTATTACCGTACCTGTGAGCGATTTTTTTGAGTCTTTGAAATCTATTGCATACGTGCGGGTAAAATATGCCCCTAAAAGGGAATTAATTTTAGACTGCAATGTGTTTATGTGAGATGGTGACAAATGTTCCCAAATAGGAAGGCAATAGTCTATGTTGAGTACACAAATGAGTTTATGAGCACTTTAAACGTGCGCAAGCTAATAAATCTTTTGATTAAAATAAGACATCCCACTGCAGACGAGACTTTTGAGCACACGTGTTTAAAGTGAGTTTCAAAGGATAAAGTGCTGTCAAAATGTATTCCTAAATATTTAAAAGTGTTAACTTTTGCAATGATTGAGCCTTCACAAGTCACTGCCGGAAGACCTGAACTTTGTTTTGAGGCTTGTGGAAGATCATGTATTCAGTTTTTGAAAAGTTTATTTGTAATTCCATTTGTGCGCACCAATTATTTAGAGAGTTTAGAATCAGAGAGATATTTTTGACTAGGTCCACAGCATTTACGCCAAAAATGTAGGATACTAAATCGTCGGCAAATAACTTATATTTAGAATTTAAAAGGGATTGGCCAACATTATTGTAATAAATGGCGAACAGCAAAGGAGATAAACAGCTGCCCTGTGGACAGCCTCTAAAAAGAGAATAAATTTTCGGAACAAAATTCCCTAGCTTAATCTTGAATGTTGTTTATAAAAAAGGCGCACGAGTATTGTAATATTCTTGGATTAATGTCGAGTTCAAAAAGCTTTTCTAGAGGTTTAATTGAAGAGATATAATCAAAACCTTTACGTAAATCAACAAATACAGCCGCACATTTCATGTGAGGTTTGTCTAACTGAAAAATAATATCATGTGCAAACAGGGTAGCTGCCGTGAAGCAAGATATTTTTCTACGGATACCATGTTGTTCATTGTCTAAGATATTTTCCAACTCTACGAAGCTAGACAGCTGAGTAAATATAATTTTTTCCAGAATTTTATTAAAAGGGCAAAATGGATATTGGCCTGTAATTTGACGGATCCGTAATACTACCTTTCTTTTTATATATTGGCGTTACTAATGCACAGTTAAAAGAATCTAGGAGCTTCCCTTCCGCGATGAAACCGTCGTATAAAATTTTTAATAGAAAAGCTAAAGTTTCAATCGTGCGAGGGATAAAATCATAGTCAATTCCTGAGATATTATTTGAACATTTTTGGGATCTGAATGAGGAAACTATACTTATTTCATGGGCAATACTCCCCATGCCACAAATTTTGAGCTTACTCATTAATTCAAGAATTTTTGTAGAATTATCAATCCCAGGTTGTGCAAATTCTTGAGACAAAGCATCACACATTATGCATTTATCAAAAATTTATACTTTATCAATAATAAGAGAATTTATTGACTCAGACCGTTTTTTCCTAATATTTACTAGTTCTTTGTAAACATTCCAATTAGGTGCAGCTGTAAAAGCCGCCTTGCATTCTTCGCTATAATAACGGTGTTTGACAATGTTCAGTTTGTTTTGAACGTAGTTGCTGAATTTTCTGTATTCCTTTCTTCGATTTTCAGTACGTTCTTTATTAAATAAGCAATGGAGGCCGTTTTTTTAAATAATCAAAGCCATTAAATCTTTGTTCATCCAAGGGGATTTAAACCCTTTAACGCGGCGTTTTTTTGGAGGGGCGTGTAAGTCTATAATTTTTAGAACCCAGTTTATAAACAACATTAACCTTGCTTAAGTAACTTCACCATATTTGTCACTCCTTTGACTCTCAAAAAGTGTAAAAAATGTCAAATATCAAAATTATCCAAATTGCTTCGTGTAAAGTAATTTTTTTTCGAATTTCAAGATGAACAACATTGGTGAAGCGACTTTGACAAAACAATTTACCGTTGACCTCTTGAGGCCATCAAATGTAAAAGGGTCAATTGAGATAATTTTGATATTTGACCTTTCTGGGTGAACAAGTGGTCAAACGAGTGACAATTGGGGTCAAGTTGCTTAAGAAACGTTGGTCAGCATGTAATTCTGAGTATGTTTGGCTATTTTGCGGATCAATTTGAATAATTTTGATATTTGTCATTTTTTAACCTTTTTGGGGGGTCCAAGAGGGCAAAGGAGTGACAAATGTGGTCAAGTCGCTTAACAAACGTTGTTCAGCGTACAATTCTGGATTTTTGTGGCTTTTACTCGACCCTCTACGACCATTTTCATTTTTCGAACTTTGGTGACCTCCAGAGGTCAAACAAATCAATCATTCGGAAAATGGTAATAGAAATGTTGTTTGTACACCTTAGGAGTACTTAAATAAAAAATTTCAGCCAAATCCAACCGAATGGTCTAAACCCATATAAAGCCTGTGAGGTTCTTTTAGATTTGTTTTTTCAAATTCGCAATCTCCATATTTTGTTACCCCTAAACTTTTTTTACTGGGCAAAAATTGGTCACCTTGTGAGAAATTCAAAAAAACTTCATAAAATCCAAAAACAGGTCACAAATTCAAAATTTTGAAAAACCGATTTCGGATTCGGAATCCCCGCAGTCGATTTAGTGGGGAACAGTGAAAAAAAAATGTCGAAGAGCACCCTTTAAGTTCCTCCGGGTTGTGGATCGACCTCTGGTACATACATACCTTTATGCAAATAGTTCCTGGTCTACATATACTACTCTGCATGTATGTGTGCATTGTGCACTGGATGTAGCGGAATGGTAGCACAATGAAATGCAAAAGTTATTTTGTAATAAAAAGTAATCGAAACGTGAGAAAACCTAACACGAATGTATTTTGTCGGCTGAAACATCTTATTTCGGGTAAAACTATATAAATGAATTCTTGTGGTCATTAAGGATAAAAAAAGTATGTCATCTTGGAGTCCATTCTTTTCTCTTTGAATCAAAATAACCAGGAACTGCACGATTTCAGAAT
This sequence comes from Gisinianus flammeolus, assembly GCA_034699125.1. NCBI lineage: Eukaryota > Metazoa > Arthropoda > Collembola > Symphypleona > Katiannidae > Gisinianus > Gisinianus flammeolus. The sequence continues at coordinate 236 of JAIUND010004420.1, read as the reverse complement.
AAATTTCTTTGCACATTACAATTCACAGTTTATTCAGACATTTAAAATAAAAATTTGGAAATTGTACAGTGTCAACAATTTCTATGTGCTCCCATGAACATAAAACCTATAGACATTACTACTTATGAAGGCTAGTTCCTCAAGTAATAAAAGAGAACCATCGGAAGTTAAATTACCCGTCCAAATTATGATTCATGGTGGCTCCTTCATTCTGGGTTCGGGTTCTGAATTGGGTC
>JAIUND010004419.1:0-12064 GCA_034699125.1 Gisinianus flammeolus | reverse complement strand
TTATTGTAGAGCAGGTCATGACAAACAATAATGTCGCTTGACCCAAAGCTCCATCTCTAATACTTTGACCTCCAGAAAAGGTCAAACGAAATTAAGGAAAGAAATTATAGTACGTTTTTGAACTTAACAGACGATATATATAATAGATATACTGACAATCACGTGACGAAACCAAAATGCAAACAGCGAAGGGTCCCTTCACTTCACATCCCTTATCCATTTTTCCATGTTCAAAGTAATAATATGTAAAGTGATTATAGGATTAGACTGTATATGTCGACAACGTATTTTTGTCCTGTCCTTCCTCCCTTGTAATAATATAATATTGTAAAACGATAAATGATAAATGCACACATGATCGAGCAAAATATATTAGATTTTCATTCTTCTTTCCATCACTCCCACACACACAAACGACCACCAGCACAGCACACACACAGCCAGCACACAATCAGGAAAACTCCAATTCCTATAATATACATTATTCCGAGTCTCCATCTTTCTTTCTCTTTCTCCCTGTAAAATTGAACTATATATAAGGGAAGCGTAAATCCATTGTTTTCAACAATCAAAATCCAGATCCCGCGGAAAATGAATTATAAAATCCCACTCTGGACGCTCCTCATCTCCTCTTTCCTCCTCATTTCCGGTAAGGATTTGGGCGACTTGGACTATATATTTACCATTTCCGGTCCATTATTTTATATTTTATATGCATATATATATTATGAGGTTCTCCGCCAGAATATAATAGGGACAAAGTACGTAAAACACTTTTTTGCATATTTATGGACAACAGAACATGGAGAATATTTTAGGACACGTTTAAACCTTTTTACTGAAAAAAAGTAATTTAAGATGGTCGTTAAACTTCGCCAAAAATTCTAAATTAAAGTAAACCGATGATTTGTGTAATTTGAATTTAATTACAATCATTGAGAAACGTATTTACGCGCCAAACAGCCGAGAATATTCAAGGCGCTATAACTCTAAAACTAGGTATACGTACTTTGCCCTTTTTCTTACGGTCTTCCACATATATTATCTATAAAAGGCAGCTCGACTACTCACTATTTAGTTAAACTTTTCGATTTTGTGCTAAAAGGTCTAGAGAAACAAAATTATTATGTTATTATAACTTTACTTGATCTGTCTAAAGCTTTTGATCTAGTTGATCATAATATTTTAATTAACGAGTTAATAAATTTGAATGCTAATCCGCATGATGTAATGTGGATTGTAGACTTTTTGAAAAATAGAACACAATGTGTTAAAGGGAAAATTAATCTTGTTTCTGATTTTTTAAATATTAGTAATGGAACCCCACAAGGAACTAAATTAACTCCTCTTTTGTTTATTGTTCTTAATAATGCTTTGATAAAAACATTTACTGAAAAATACTGCAATTCGAAAAATAGGAATAATAATATGTGTATAGCGTCGTATGTTGATGACACTACAATAGCTGAAATTTTTAAGTATGGTGATACTCCCCGTACCCAAGAAATGTTAAATGACGTTGAGTCATGGACAAATGAACTAAAAATGATCATTAACCCAAAAAAATGTGCAACATTAATTGTAGATTTTTCCCGTAATAAAAAGTATAGCAGTACTAATTTTAAAATAAATAATATTGAGTTAAAAAGTTGTATTAATACCAAGTTATTAGGAATCGAGATTTCAAATAATCTCAAATGGGAGAATCAAATTTGTAACATTGTTAAAAAAAGCTAGTACGAAATTGTATATTTTAAGAAGACTGAAATTGTTTGGGCTTAATTCACACCAATTAACTAATATTTATAAGACTTACGTAAGAAGTAATTTAGAATATGCGTGTCAAGTTTGGGGAAATAACTTAACTATGAAGCAAAAAAAACTTGTAAATTCTGTGGAAAAAAGATGTCTTTCAATCATTTTAGGCAAACATGTTAGTCACAAAAATTTAAATAATGTTTGTAACAAGTTAAATTTTGAACCGATTGTCAGTCACAGAAGTAAACTTTTAAATAATTTCGGCAGAAAGCTAATTTTGTCAGGACGATTTAGTAATTGGTTAAAACCGTTTATAATCACATCCACTAGAGAAGCTAGAAGGAAAAATAAATTAACAAAAATAAATTGTACTAAAGCTAGATATAAGAAATCTACTACTCCCTCAGTAGTAGACAACCTTAATAATGACTCGAAATTTGATATACCTTTAGTGTACAAAATTCAAATGAGCCTAAATACTTTTAATTGTAACGAGTCAAAAATTACTTTAAGTCAGTTGTATTAAGTGTCAGTTTCTCCTTTTTTATAGTCATAACTTTAGTCTAATTAGTCATGTTGTATGTACTATTTTCAATCATGACCATCCGACATTCGACACATATGATAAATTGTATGATTTAATGTGCTGTAATAACATGATTGTGTATGTACGACAAATATTTCTTTTGAGCAACAATAAAGCATTATAATAATATTAGAATCGTGCATTATTTTATTGTGACTAAGGCTGGCCATGGGTCGGGTTTCGGGTCAACCCGAATTATTTTGGGGAAAAACGAGTTACATGCCAAAAATATGTTTTTTTGGACATTTTAAGACTTTGGTGTTATTTTTTCAAAAGCTCAAGTTTTTTTGAAAAAATTTTTGAAATGAAAAAAGGACAAAAAAGTCTTAAAATGTCCAAAAAAACATATTTTTGGCTTGTAACTCGTTTTTCCCCAAAATAATTCGGGTCAACCTGACCAGACCCGAAATCCGTTCTGGTCGACCCGACCCGAGAAACATCGGGTCGGGTCGAGTTTCGGGTTGACCCGACCCGTTGGCCAGCCTTAATTGTGACCTTCACAAATTTTGAGTCATTTATTATGCCGTTCATGTGTGTGTGTGTGGGCTTGTTCATTTCCCTCTCTTCAGTTTTGGCGGGTTTGATTGAGGATTCAAAAATGGAGAGGATCCAATCCGAAGCGGATACTTCGGATGTTGCCCCTGCAGAACCGGGTATAGTCTTTCCAAGCATGGTGAGTTGGCGCGGGTTTTTTCAAATTTTCCTCATGCAGGTTTGAATACTGAATGAACAGAATGGCATTTTTTGGGAATGTGTAGATTGTGGAGGGAATGAAATGATCGTTTCCTTGTTGATTTTGTTCATTTTTTGTTGTGGTCTCCCAGTTCGCGAGCAATTCGTCTCTAAAATATACGAATTGTGATTGTGTGGCGTATCGGGGTTTGAGTGGAAATGGAAATGGGGATCGAGGGAGTTGTTCCAATTCAACAAGTATTTGTGCTGCAGATTGTCAAGTCACGCTTGGGGTCGGACTTTTCGAGTGCAATGGCGGGAAAAAAGATTGCCGTTCTTTGGGAATCGCAGCCGTCCTATTCAGCATCGGCTCGGATTCCTATCAGAAATATCGCTGCTCCGTTTCCGGTGAGGGTTGTCAATTGAAAGTATTTGTGAAACTCCTCGGTCTTGTTCCTGTGCCAGCGGAAGTGAACGTGAAGCCCACCTGTGTCAACTGTGGTGTGGACGGAGGAGCTCAAGAGAAATGCGGTTGCAAATTCCCCGCGGGATTCAAAATCAGTGTGCCATTGGATTTATTAGGGGTGATTGTGTTGACATTGAGGGTCAACACAGATGCCATTTGTTTCAGTTTTTGTTATTGAAAAACCCTACCCCCAAAATTCAATGCATATATTTAACATATCCTGTAAACATAATGCGGGAAATTTAAATAATGGCATGCATTTATTTAATATTTTTCATTCACTTTGGGAATAAAACATTAATTAATTATGTCAAATAAACATTTATGGATCATAATCCAAGCGTCTGCTTCCCAATTTAATCAATTTCGATTTCCCGCCATCACAATCAAATTCCGACCTTTCACCCCCCCAAAAATCTCCTTGTTTTCCAGTCTACTGTTTAATTTCAAGTATTCAACGTGATGGCTTTTATTCATATGTAATAAAATGTCTCGACTCGTCGTTTTGTCGGGAGATTCAGCAGAAAAGAGCCGTCGGCACGAATTTTTCAATGAAGAATCGATGAGCTCGGACGCGAGTGAAAATGCCGGGATCTCCCGCCGGGCAGCCATTTCCCAGTTTCTTGCTGTAAGAAACGATCCCGACCTGATCCGCACATGCAATCAAAGATTTAATACTCAACGTTTCATTATCATTTCAGTAAAGGGCTAATGAAACGCGTTGAAGTTTAAAGGGCATCCCTTTTGTAAACTTATATAAAGGCCTTTGGTTCTGTTGTGTTGTTGTGCGCGGTTGTTGTACCTGAATGAAGGGGAATTTGCTAGTGGGATTTGTGCTGAGGAACAGAGGACTCCCGCTATCGCCCGGGGCTTGAATTGCATCTTGTCCCTCTAAATTATGCAGTTGGGCACAAATCTGGGAGGATTCCAGTGAGAAAATGGGACTGGAAATGAAGGACATGCATGTGGTCCAATTGTACACTTTCCCCTAATAAAATAATAAAATATATATCGTCTGTTAAGTTCACAAACGAACTATAACGATTTTCCTTAATTTGCGGAAGTGTTATACTACTACTGCGTCCGTCTTTGGGGGTAAAATTTTGAAAAAATTCAGGGTGAGAGAAAAGGTAATGGCAGACAATAATGTCGAAGGACCCAACGCTCCCTCTCCAGCCTTTTGACCTTTGGAGCAGGTCAACGAAATTAAGGAAAATAATTGTACATAGTTTCTTTGTGAACTTAACAGACGATATATAAATATATCCACAATTAAAATCCCTTCGCTATGTATACAAATTTCGATTCCATTGGCCACTTTATTCGACGGAGCAACGTGAGAATGATGAAATAAAATGAGAGTAAGGAAATGAGAACGAACAATGGCGACACGGAGGGTCCTTGAAGGGCTCCGGCATTCATAATTCCCAAATCCCGCCAGACGAACCGTCTGGCTGAGGAAATCCCCGCTAGTGCCGAGACAAATGGGGTAGACTTTTTGGGAGAAGGGAACGCCGTATTCCATTTCAATGAGCCCGATATCACTCAACAGCCGTTGATCATCAAAATCCGGATGAAGGAGCGCTGCTTTGAGCGGGATTTGTGGTCCAGCAAAGTCATCAAGATTATTCCCACCAATCCACGCTTCCATCCGAATTCCGTCGTTCATTTTCGTTAATTCCAGGATGGGCACGATGCAGTGACCAGCCGTCAGTAAATGCGTTTCCTTTAATTCGGGAAATCCTCATGTTCAAGTCTATATAAATTCTAGAATGAATTGAATGAAAATTGTGGGGGAAATCATGTGCTGATGCTCACCGAGATTAAACTGGCCCCACAGAAAATTCGGGCATTCGCTCGCGTCTCATTCTGTAAAATAAACCACAGCAAACAGGAAGTATAGAAATTGATAGTTCATCACATTTCGTTACAGTATGATGATAATTGATATTTCCTAAAATAAATTTAAATACATTTAATTTCACGGACCTGAAAGAACCAAACGATGGCGACGGCGAATGGATAGGATTTTGAAGGGGAACAATTAAAACAAAGCGGCGTCAATTTCCCAATTTTCCTTCCCGCTCTCTTTTCTTTTTCCTCTACATTGAAATCCCCATCTTTTTTCTGTGGGAAATTCAAACTGTCGCCAAGTTTTGGTGGTTGTGGTTCAACGAATGAGCGATGGCCAATTTGAGTCCATTGGGCGAAGGAATAGCCAGAAAAGGAAAGGACGACAAGCCAGAAAATCACAGAGGATTTCATTTTCTCTCGTGTTACGTCGCGAATATATCTAATATGGAAGATTGTCTTGTGATGCAACTTCTTTAAACTCCACAAGTTAATTGACAAGTAATGAATGAGGAAGAGAAATATTCCACGTATTTAAATTCACCACAAGGAAATTGGACAAGGGCTTTTTAATTTTGAATGGATTCCCAAGTAATCAAAAGTGCCAATTGAAATTAACATCACGACATTGAGAATTCCTTTTTAATTAAATAGCATTCGACCTTCAACTTCAACACATTCACTAATTAAACGATAAGTTAAATTTGAATAGGATGAATTATAAATATTCCACACGGTCATCAAATTGTGTCAATTAAATGAGCAGATTGCACATTGAGATTGCAGGGATATTTTGTAATTAATTGTGAGAATTGTGAAATTGGATGAGAGGAATTGGGATGAAGAGTGTGGTTCAAATACCAACCTGGGACTTGAATGTATACGGGCAACAATTGGGAAAGATTGTGCGGTAAGATCCAATCCCCAACTAAACTATACACGTACACGCGGTCCGCATCACATCCAATACATCCACACACTTGGCCTGCTGCTGGTTGTTTTCTTAGGAGCAAAAACGGTTTCGACAGTTCCACAGTTTCCTTTGTGGGCCAAAAAAACAAGGAATTTTATCAGTTGGTATTTTAAATATAGAGAAATGAGAATTTCCTGGAATTCACCGTATGAAATTAATTGATGAGCCCCTAACGTTGGCGTCCTTGTCTTTGTCTTTGTTGGTGTGTGGGTTTGGTTGTTGTCATTGTCGTTGTCGTTGGATAAAGGGAAATCCATGATGAATCTCCCTCCAACTTCAAACCCAATGTAAATCCATACAATCCAGCGACAAAGAGCCACACAACCCAAAAAATATAAACTTCATCTTCCACTTCCGGCAAACAATTCCAAGAAACTATAAATGAACTCCACACACGTTGTTAAATTTTGGCTGTGGTCTGTGAACTTTTTGTTTGTCTTTTGTGTGTGCTCCTGTCAAAAATGGTGCCAGAGCGTTTGTCGTCTTTTGTCGCTGCGTGTACGAAATTTAAAAGCTGTGCTTGACCTCCAGTTTATATTTAAAGTCAGAATTTGAATATTTCTTGGGAAATAATTATTGACGGATGTGTTAATTGCTCTTTATTCTACAGCCACAGAACAGAAAAGAGAAGGTGACGACGATTACGATTTGAGTATATATTACAGATATATACCTGCAACGAAATCATCTCGCTACATAGAAAGTTGGAGTAATTGATTATAATTGTGCTAATTGCGAGCAACTATAGATGCAATTTAATTATGTACCACATGCCAATGCCAAGAATCCTGTTTCCACCAATCCTTTAAGTTTTATTTCATCGAATGCAGCTTGAAGGCAAATCAAAAAGTCAAAGGACACTTTGGGTACTTTCATGGAAGGACACATAGGAATTTTTTTTCGTAAAGAGTGGTGCTGAATTTTCAAAATCAAAATGGCGGCGCTTGAAAATGCCAATATGGCGGACACCAAGGACTTCAATATGGCTGATTTCTAAGACTCTGGCGTCCAAGTACACATATGAAAGTGTTTGTGAAAGGACCCATAGAGTATACTTGTATGAGAGTCAACATAAGGGTCCTTCCATTAGGACGAAGTATATACCCATAGAGTCCTTTAATTAAAGTACACATAGGGTACTTCCATGGGAGGACCCATGGGAAAATTCAGTGGAAGTACACATAGAGTCCTCCAGTGGAAGGACACATAGGGTCCTTCCACACACTAAGAAGTACCCATAGGGTACTTTCCATGGAAGTATACCCACACTCAAAATGTGCAACATTCCTTTAGTCTAACCCATCTGTTTGTCCCTCAGCATTTTAGGCGGGTTGTCCGCCATTCGGCTCCTCAATTCAAATCAACGACGAGTTTGGGTGCCGGAAAAATAAACCGGAAATGATTTTAAAATTCATTCCAAAACTGACGATTAGGATTTGCGGCTTTCACGACGTGGAGCGGGAATCCGTTCCAATTTTCCTGGATTTAATTGTCAAACAAATCGTGGGTGGCGCCTCGTCGCTTTCTAAATTACAATAATCCCACATCATTTAATCGTTTCATTCATTCCCATTCCGAACGGTAATTAAACCTCATTTTCCCTTTCATATTCATCTCACAGTCTGAATGACCTCAATTTGGCTGTAAATATATTATAGATTAAAGGAAACGATGGAAAATGAGCTCAGTCGCTTTCTACTCTCTCACGTTTCCTTTATTTATATTACAAATCGGCCCTTAAGGACCACCAAAAGCCAGTATAGTCAATCTGTGTCATTCCATTTTCTCTCTTCCTCCTCACACGAATTCAGTTCATTTCCACCGACCATTGAACATCCACATTGGTGACGACAAACGAGCCATTTTCCATATGTATTCAATATTTAAATGATGGTTCCATTTGAAGGTAGAAATCCCCACCATTAAATTAGTTAAATATATATGAGTACAGGATTTTGCGTAATATTGAGATCTTGTAAACTTTTGACAACAGGAAGTGCGAGACATTGGGGATTTGTATTTGTCCTGGGGGTCACCATCTTGATTTCGATGGGGGAGAAAGTGAGTGGACAAATGGAACAAGGGGCGGGACATTACGAACAATACGTTCACTCTCTGAGCCAAGGACGACATCTCCAGCCAATCAAAGGGGCCCGCGACTTTGGGGAGCCTTGCGAAATGCCGTCCTTGACAACACAACACTTTCATTTCCATGGGACAGATCCATCGTTGAGACAATGTGATTCGCATCGAGGTCTCGCTTGTTTGCCTCACAATCAACGCTGTGGCTGCACTCTCTTCAGCTCCGCCGTTTATCGGAGTGGCCGATGCCGAATTAAAGCCGGACATCCCTGCATCGCCACCAATAATCACCGTCTCGAATGCATCCGAAACTCTGAATGTTCTGAGCGGACACGACGATGCGAGTGTCATTCGGATTATTGGCCGGGCCCTGAAGGGATCCGCTGTGACCATGAACAATGGCAACCCAACATCCAATAAACCATAAACCCACAGCCTTATTTCCTATAGTCCACAACTAAAAGATGCAAAGTCGGATTTTGAATCAAGGTCAAAGTATAGGCAGTAAATAAACTGTGACCCGCAAATCTACTTTTCTCGTCTGAATCATTATTTAAATTGTTTAGCCATTTTAACATTTCTTTAATAAGTGACACGGAAAATGCATAATTGAAAATCACAGACGCAGATCGACAGACATCAAATTCATCAAAAGCTTATCCGTGTGTTGTCATTGAAATATAATACTTTTGCGCCTAATTATTTCATTGGCGTCCAAAAAAATTGAAATGAGCGGAAATAAAATCAATTTGAATTTAGAATTTAGGGAAATGGCGAGGGGAGATTGTGGGAGGTTGTGTAAAACATCATTTACCGCCAGGCGCCCGATATGGATTGAACATGCCCAACATGGCTCCAGAATTGAGAAATGCGTTGGCCAAATCTTGGTCCGCTTGACTTGCGACATCGTTCGACGGTGGTGGTGGTGGTGGGACATCATCCTGAATACTTGGCCTGGGGCGATCAGGGACGTTGGTCAATTCACATCGGCTAAACTGATTGCACGTATATCCAGATATACACGGCGTTCCCCAATCACACTAAAAAACAAATAAACAAACAAATTATTGTGTGTATATTGATTTTATTGTGTAACAGGGCAAAAAACTCGCTATTCAAAACTCCATTATTGATTATTTTGAATCATTTTTGAAGTATATCAAAGTATAATCAAGGAAAAATACCGCCTGACCACCTCCGGCCAACCCATTGACGTCCCGCCATACAAATACAAATACGACAACACACACCGCCATCCCAAATTGGTTCTGTTGAGAATATATATACACAACAAGAAAATCAAATTATTAACAAAATTCCTTTTTGATTATTGTTTGAAGTGTGTGTGTGGAGAAAGAAGCCGAAGAAACCGTATTATTACCAGAAACTTCATTTTGTCTTTATAATACTTTCAATGAAAAAAAGTGAACAGGAGAAAAGTCGAATGAATAAGGAATTGTGATGTTGAGAGCTTCCGACTGTCGACTGTTTTTATATCCGAGGCAAGTCCACATCAATTAAGCTGTGTGGAAAAAGAGAATATTTTTATTTATTTTCCACATCTTCCTCCATTTCCGTTGGAAATCCTTATTCACACGACATTCTTGTCCCAAATTGAGACACGTCTAATTGCTTTTGGTAATTTGCGTATTGTGTCAGGATTCAGTTGTAATGTTATTAAGTGATTAGTTTTTTGACAATTTTCCCAATTAAGGAAATGCGAGGACGCGGGATTGCTCTTAATGAGAAACGGAAATCATTGCTGATGCATTGCTGATATTCTTCACACACCTGTGGCGGTGCCATCCGTTGTGATGGCAAAGGTGAGAATCCCATTAGTGGGTATGTAAAACCCCGTTACAATGTCATACGGGGTTTAAAAATCAGATGCAGACTGACAGGGGTTTAAAAAAGATATGGACTTGAACAATTTATATTAAACCATTTAATTATTATTTAACTTCTACGGTTCTGCTCAATCTCGCCTGCAGCTCCTCCTTTTGTTCTATAGGCATAACTTTTTAAACTATAGCTTTTTTTATTGCTTTTTTATAGAATTTTTACACGGATCTCAATCAGTCAATCACAAATCTTTCTTCTGTCCTTCTCAACAATAGACACAGAACTTTGGGGGACGCAACATGGAGTGAATGAATATTACATCAAAGTATAATATGAATGGAATACCACAGAATTTAGTCATTTACAATTCTCGCAGTTTTCAAACCTTTCAAAAACTCCATTGTTCAAAATCCAAACAAAACAAAAGTGAAGGAACTATATGAACTATATAGTCGAACCCTAATTTTGCCTTGCCGAGAAAAAGGATGGTCATCATACAAAAGACTGACACAAAATTGAAAACTGTGCTCTGACCACTTCCGGCCTTTTTAATACAGATAATCGGACACCGCAACACCTTCTCCTTTTCTTGATCACCAAAATGTTCAAATTCCTCCGTCTTCTCGCACTATATAATCTCAGCCGTTCATTCTATAGAAAGAAGGAAGGCTTGGAAATCCTGGATTTAGTTCCTCTCATAACCGATATTGTTTCGAGTCGCTCTACATCGCGAAATTTCCTTGTACAAATACTAATATTAACATTAAGAATCCATCAGGATCCAAATCCTCCTGCTTCATTGACCTCCTCACCTCGTTCAAACAAGCTGTGAATGGTGGAACACGAATTCTCGTTCCAAACACATTGCTGTTCCGAACCTTGTTCCGTCATCAAAAAGCTTCAAGGTACCCATTTCATCGGTACAATCCCTCATATGTTTTGCTCTCCGTCCATTTATTCCATTTCTCCACACTAAGTGCTACTCTGAAAAATGGCTCTGCCAAATCAAAGCGTCATCGGAGATCAGTCAAAATGGACTCCAAATATTTGGCCCTCTTGAACGATGGTGGCTACCCGGATTCCCGCGTCACGGTCCATATTTTGGGTGCGAGTCGATACAATTTCATCACGGCGGATGGCGTTCGAGAGCTCAAAACCTCTTTTGAGAGCTTCACCCAGCCATTTGACCTGAGCATCCGGTTTTTCCTCACTACTTTGATTTTCGCGAGCGCCATAGTTTTGCGAGCGGCTTTCAAAAACTGGCGGGGAAATGAGGGATTCGATGGATTTTCACTGGGTCTGGTTTTCTTTGGGATTTTTCGGATTTGGATGGACCAAGGAAATTCGGAACGGGAAATATTGGTGAGCAGCTCAAAGAACCCGCCAGCTGAGTTCAAGACAGTTTGTTCAGTCATCCTTGGGTTTTGGTTGATGACCGGACTGCTTTTGGGGAACCTTTATAAAGGGATCATCAAGTCCCAGTAGTCCCTTACTCACCCTTTTGTGACCCCTTAGAAATACTGTTCCTGTTAGGTGAACCTAACCTAAAATGAAAAGAACTAAATGAACCACTGTGGCATTGACATCGCAAGGACATCAAAAACCTGGAAATTTAGAAAAAGAATTCAAAATAAACAATGGTACAGGAGTACCTTATCAGGGAGCGAGCACAATTTGTCAGTCTGTCTGGAAACCAAAAGGAATTCGAAAAGTGACATTTTATGTTCTCTACAACACGATATGTTAGCATAATATATATCCACATTTCCTGCTCGCGCTACGCGCTCGCCATAAGGGGGCGTTCGTAAAAAGAGTCTTTTTTTAGGGGGGGGGG
>JAIUND010004418.1:0-12070 GCA_034699125.1 Gisinianus flammeolus | reverse complement strand
ATGCGATCGTTTTTCTGGAAATGTTCCGATCAAGTACGCATTCCGATCGTTTCCGAGACTTTATTTTTGAACGGGATTGCGTCACCATTTTTTGAAATCCATTCTCTACACACAAATGTAGAGAAATAATATAATTCGTTTGGGGGGGCAGTGGGGGTGGAAACTGATGAATGCTCGAAAATTTACAATTTAAAGTCCTTCAACCACAAATAAAATACGAAATACAATACAATACGAATGCTTCTTTTTCCATCATCTGTATTCATTGCCGTCATTTTTTTTAACTACTAATTTAAGTAACATATGGCTGGATTGTGTGTGTGTGGTTTGGTCTGGCCTGGTTGGGTTTGTTTGGTTTTTGTTCTCGGCCTCAAAAAAAGTTGAGTGTGTTGGAGTAATTAAAACTAATTTTATGAGACACTCGATTCCGATCCTCGTTTTGTTCTACTTCAAAAGAGCAGATAAAAGAGAAAGATAAAAATCCAACTCAGTTTATCCGTAGTTCTGTAGTCGTTGGATTATGATGACGATCGACAATGGTGATGATGATAATTAAAACTATTTTACTACCATTATTATTATTATTATTATTATTATTATGCGTATTACTGCAGAGAAGATAACTACTTTAAATACAAAAGGAGTGGATTGTTTTTATGTAGTTTCTTTTGCATTGCTATCGTATATGTACATGTTTGTTGTTTGACAATGGACTCTCTTCTCTCTCTATCTCTCTCTCTCTCGCTGTGCTGTGTCGCTATCGGCCATCGTAAAGATTTCGATGAGTTTGTTGAGGGAATCTAATGAAAATTGGGAATGGGAAATTATTATTTGTGCACAGCAAAGTTTTTTTTTTTCCTTCGTTTCCGTATTATTTTGGTGAGTATACAGAAAACAGAAAATAGTGATACAACAAAAAAAGTGGAGGGTATTTGGATGGATGAAGATACAGAGTATTGTGTTGTGTTGTGTGGTGTGGTGTTGGGTATTGAATACGGACGATTATGAGGATCATTCCAGTTATTTATCTACGATGGCTGATGGTGGATGGCGAAAGTGGGTGCTTAAGAAGCAAGTAAAAAATTCCTTGTGTTATGTGAAGACTGAAAGCTCAAGGTGTAGAGTTCTTTTTTTAGAGAGAGAGAGAGAGAGTTTTCAGGAGCACAAACACATGAGAGCTATAGAAGAAGAAGAAGAGAAAGGAAATGGTAGGAGAGAGCCGAGTGGTAAGATTAAAAGAAACCTCGGAGGTGAAGGTTATTAGAGTAAACGGGTAGAGTAAAATGGTGGTTGGTTGGTTGTGTGTGTGTTTGTATTTTTGTTGTGTGGTGTTGGTGTTGGGATGGAATTGGAGGGTTAGAGAAATGGAAGAAATGACTCGAGGGGAAAAGTCATTCATTCAATGATATACATATTTCAATTTTTATAGCTGATCTTACAAACGAGAAAATGCCAATATAGAATTGGCAAAGTTTTCTCTCTCTCTTTCTCTCTCCGTCTTACTTTTACTTTTACTTTTACTCTGCAGGCGCTATAAAATATCTCAATTTACAATACACCAGCCAGCCAGCCACACTTACACACAAACACGTCTACAACTTTCAACGGATGTTCCTTTCCAAACTCAAGTGAATACTTATGTGGATCGTGGATTGTGGATCCAGACCCCGTGCTCTACAGATACATTGTTTGTTTGCACACACACACACACACACACACACACACACACACACACACACACACACACACACACACACAGAAATGCACACCAACACAAAATTCCCCATAAAAAATACTCTTTGCATACATTCACATCACACTTTTCCCCCGCCAGCATCAAATCCTTTTACATATCTGCCGATAGAAATACAAATACAAATGCAATGAAACAATGGTACAAAACATTTTAATTGTAATTAAAACCCTTTACCTCGTCACCTCGGGGAAATTGGGACACGGGGCTAATTGTAGAATATTGTAGAGTGGAAGGGTGGGTTGAGGTTGAGGCGAATAGAGAGAATTTGAATAATTGTGAGATGGACAAGTGAGAGTGTGATGGATTTGATAGGTGGGTGGTGACATGTGTAAATTTCCCTATTTTTCCTATTGCGGAATACGAAGAAGAAAAAGAAGAATACGAGGAGGAAGAAGAAGGGAAAAGGAAATTGTTGGAGAGTTGTTGGTGGTTTTTTCTCTTTCTCTTTGTATATGAAAGGAAGGAGATAGATGTGAGAGTTGGTTGGGAGGATGAAAATGAAATGGGAGTTAAGACTGAGAAGCAGTCAAGAGACAGCGAGAGAGAGGAAGAGGAAGAGAAAGGAAGAGAAAAGGGCTATAGCGATTAGACTTTCAAATAAGCGATATTCTTCTTTTTTTCCCTCCCTGTCTGACATGCATTTTACTGACTAACGTATCGTACTTACTTACTTACTTGGGTTAGTTGAGTCTCCCATTTCATTTCATTCTATTCCATTCCATTCCATGCTGTTTTGTTCTACATGTAAAAAACTATAAAATGAAGACAGAGTGGAGCGGAACAGAAGGAGAATCAGTAGAGAGTCAGTTGATGCATCTTTTTTCTTCTATCTGTATTTCCTTTCTCTTTCTCTTTTTTCCCGTTCCGTTTCGTATCGTTCACTAAACTCGTTCCTTCTTCTGTATTTTGCAAATCCGAAAACACTGGGAGAGGAGAGGAGAAGTGAAGAAGAGAGGAGGAGCGAGGAAGAAGAAGAGAAGGCAAGGCAGATCTGTATCTCAAATTGTGAGCGTGTGGATGGGGATGGTGGAGAGGAGAGGAGATGCGGGAATAAATTCCTGATTGTATTTCCTAATCCAATGGAGAAAACCACTTTTAGTTGGCCTGAGACAACGACAGCTGCACATCCTTCACATCTTTTCCTCATAACTTCCATCCATCTCCATGTAATGCGGAATCATGATCAACCTCCATCCACCTCTCCATCTCCATCTCTCTCTCTCTCGCTCTCCTTCTCCTCCGTCCCTCAAAGGCATAGTGAAATTGAAAACCCTATAAATCCAATACACACTCACAATGCAATGACATGAGGACTAACTACCCACCAAAAAAAAACACCATCTTCAAAACATCTGACCTTAGATTCAACTCAGACCATCCAGCTGTCACCCCACCTTTCATTTTGACTCGCAAATTTAAATTTAAACCAACGAACCCAACAACAACAACAAAAACAACAAGGGATTTGAATCCTTCCTCCCACCATCAATACAAATATAAATAGAAATAGGAACAAGAAGGCAGGGAATCTCCAATTTCCAGTCGTCGTTTGTATTTGTATCGTAGACCACGATTTAATTTCACCTGAGATTTCCCTCCATTCCACTTGAGTTCAGCTGTGCTCGTCGTTTTCTTCCTCTTCTCCTTGCTTTGTCTTTGTTTTCATCTTGCTCGGTGGAATTCAAAGGATCCATCGAAATAAATTCAACGTCATCTATTCATTTCACTCAACAATAAATCCAGATTGTTTCCCGTTCTTGTTAAATTGAATTAATGTATAAATGAATGAATGAACGATTCCACCGGGATTTTTCTTACACATTCAATTCCATATTTAACTCTTCAACTTGAACCCCCCCCGAAAAGTAACGAGGATTTGCTGTTGTTTTTAAATATGTCGTAAGACCGTGGAAA
The DNA here is from genome assembly GCA_034699125.1 of Gisinianus flammeolus. Taxonomy (NCBI): domain Eukaryota; kingdom Metazoa; phylum Arthropoda; class Collembola; order Symphypleona; family Katiannidae; genus Gisinianus; species Gisinianus flammeolus. Next base: position 8,400 of record JAIUND010004418.1, on the reverse strand, counting down.
TGCGACGGACATTTTTGAATTTTGGAGTGGGATGATGTTGGAAATAGAAAATAGGAAATGGGGAATAAAACAAGTGAAAATTATTCGGATGGTTTTGTTTTGAGGATTTTTGTAGCTTTCAGTTGTTGGCTTTCGGTTTTTTGTATTTTGACGGGAGGAGAAAAGAGAAGAGAAGAGAAGAGAGAGAGAGGAGATGGAGAGTGGGATGAAGAGGGAGGTCACGGAGGGTGTTTACAAGGGATTTAGTCTCATGTCCCACTTTCATCCTTCTACAGACGATACTTTTGTTGCGAGGGCGAGTTTTCCTCGTATGTATTCCTCTGTGTGTGTGTGTGTGCGTATTTTGGTATATGTGAAGGAAAGTTAGATAATATATTTGGTGGTGGTGGAGCCCATAACAAGGTAATATGTCTTGTTTATCCCCTTGAAATACAGTGACTCCCGTGTGAGCCATTGGATTGTGTGTGTTGTACAGGAGACCTCCGAGACTTGCCTTCATCCTCTCTTTCTTTCTCTCTCTCTCTCTTTCTCTCTCTCGCTCTTTTCTTGTTTCTTTTCCCTCTCTTTCTTTTTTCTTTCTTCTTTCTGTTTTATTCTCATTGCTCCATAGTAAAACGACTTAGTACTTACACCGCGCGTCCATGAACCACCGACTCTTATCCAATCCAATAGAACAGAGGAGAGAGAAAGAGAGAGAGAGAGCGAGAGAGACAGAAAGAGAGAGGGAGAGGAAAGGGAAGTGAGAGGGAACAAGATCTCGGGAAAAGCAGGAAGCCCATTTCACCATTTCACCTCTAATTCCCAGAGTCAGAACATTGAGCATAACAAAACATACACGACATCAACATCTTTCTCTAAACGGCTTTTCGCCCGCCAGCCAAAAGATACTTTCAGCCAGCCAACCCAACGAACGAACGAACGAACCACCCGGCATTCTCTACATTTGATCCCTCTGCCACTGCCAATGCCAATGCACATGTGAATATAGTCCACCGTTGTTTCTCTTCACATTGGAGAGTTTCTCGTATTCTTATCCGCCGTCGTCGTCATCATCATCCCACTCTCACGTCAAATCCCAAAATTTAATTCTACCTTTTACGAACACTATCAATATTTTCTTTAGACGTCGACACGATTCAATTTGGATAATAGGATATTCTAAAATAACTTGAACTTTCCCCTTTCCTCATTTTCCTCTCATCCATTTTTCACCACTCTTTCATCCGGCACCGACTGCAATATGATGGCAATGGAAATGGAAATACAGATATACGACCGCGTCCATTTCTTTTTCAAAGAAAATCCATAAATGAGATTAATTTGCAGGGAAAAAACAACAAACAAGAATTCGTGCATTCCAAAATTGGTGAATTCGTGAATTCGTATGGTAATGAGTGTGACATTTTGAAATTTGCACAGAGAAACAGAATGGGGGAATGTGAGAATTGAAATTATTGTGGGATGGAGAAGGAGAGCGATGGAATTAAATATCCGATGATATTGAGGCAAGTTAATTATCTTGGTTGCTCCTCGTGTGCCAGTTAGTAAGTCCATTAGCCGCTTCCGAACGGACCCAAAAAAGAGACTCTAAATCAATTCCACCCCGAGCTTTTGGCCCGATTCCTTCATCAACAGTCCTCCTCCTCCTCCTTTTTCCTATATATTTTGTGTATCTCCTCACATTTGGATTTTATTCCTAGTCAGAGAGTCGGAGCGACCAAACTTGTAGCCAGTTTTATCCATCGGAACAGAAAATACAGTGCATTTCTATCTGTATATAGTAAACGAACGAAAGAGAGAGGGAAAGTGCGTGTGCTGGGCATATTTTGTATCGGTATTTACAGTGAACATTGCACTCGACTCCCTCGCTCTTCCTTCCTTTTCCTCTTCTTCTTCTATTTCTTGGTCTTCCTGGTTCACTCGCCTGCCAACTTTATTTATTTCTCTTTCCACAACATTTACCTACCCGTTTTACAAGTTACAAGAACATCCTTCATTTCATTCAACATCATCTCTTCATCCCTTTCGCCAACTATAATTAACTCCACCGTCTCCATCTCAATTTTCAACTCAACTTCCTTTTTAACCTCTCGCCCTTCCACCATACATTTTCAGCTCTGTGAATTTACAAATCCGCATTCATTTCCCCATTTCCAGAAACAATTAGGAAACAAAACAACATTGGATTTTAATGACATTTCCTATTGATTTCTGACTTGTGACTCACATTCTTTTCTTTCTCTCTCTCTGTCTCTCTCTCTTTTGGAAAATTGTCATCATTTATGACTGCATTTTCATTTATCTGACATGGCAGATATTCATTGGCATTGGACGTCTGTTCGGAAGATGTTCGTTCATCCTTTCAAATTTCTTATCTCATCCTTCTTTGGTGAATGTTGAATGTTGAATGTGACACGAGGAAAAAAATAGGATGAGAAAACAGTCTCAGAGAGCGTAACGGAATCATCTGGATTTCAAATCCAAAATCCAAGAAGTCGAATCTCTCTTTCACTTTTGTTCAGCAGACGACCCAACCAGGGAGTGATTTTGTCATTCTCGTCTTGTAAAAAGTAAAAGAGAAATAGAATGAGAGGGAAAAAACAACAAATGCGAGAGTTTTTCAAGCGGCACATTAAATTACATTTACGTACGTACAGAATTACACACTCCGAGTCCGTCCGTTCGTTTCTAGTCTGTAATGGGGGGGAAAAGAAGGGGAAAGGAGGGAAAAGAAGGGAAAGAGGATTTAACTCTCCATCGTATGGGAAACTATTAGGAAAACTACACATCATGTCAGATACACACTCGCCCACTCCCATAATCCACAATTCCTCTCCCTCTCTCTCCCCCTCTCTCTCTCTGCATTTCTCTGAGGGATTCCTCTCTGACTTTTTGATACCACAAACAAACAAGCTAAATAAAAGAAAAAAAATACAAATACAAACAAATTAAAATTATAACCCGGGCAAAAAAAAAAAAAAAACATTGGGATGAAGCTCATTTCGTTTGGTTTTTGTACTTTTGTACAAAAATCTGCCAAGTCTAACCACATTTTAATTATCTCATTTTCTTTCTCTTTCTCCCCGCCGTTAATTATGGTAATTAAACATCCAACCCCCTTTATTTTTATTTACCGAGACGCGCAGTAGCAACAAAAGAGAGACAAATCGTATAATCTTCATCTTCATTCCGACATGGTTTTTTTTGTTAGTTATTTTGCATTCAAATCCTCTCTCTCGCTGCCAATTATAATTAAAAGAAAAAGAAAAGGACATGAAAGTGTAATTTTGAAATCTTCTCTCGAATGAGGTCAGAAAATATATATCAAACTTTTTCGTTTTCGTAGAACAATTGGGAAATATGTATAAGATTTTGAATCAAGGTTACATACAATATTCACGTTAAATTGAAAAGGTTAATTTGCTCGGTGACTTTGAAAAATATCCACAGTTTTTGTTGGTGTGAAATCATAATGACACGTTCTTTTTGTGTGTGTGTGTGTGTGTGTGGGGAAAATGGGACTGGAAAGGAAAAGAAAGAGAAGGATATTTTTAAATAAAATGAGAGGGGGAAAGAGGAGGCTGACGTGGAAATGGGATTCGATTAGGTTAATAGTGCAATGGAAATGTTTAAGTCTCTCCTGCACATTAAAAAATAAGATGGAGACGCGGAGGGGAGAAACAGAGAGAGAGAGAGAGAGAGAGTGAAAAGAAATGGGGAGAAAAAAGTAATGTTTTCAAATGGGTAATTTGATGAGGATGGGACCAAAGATGAAGATGAGTTTAAGACGGGGAAAAAGGCAAGAAACGTATAGAAGAAAAGAGAAAAACAGTTTTTCTTCCCTGTGTGTTGTTGTACACAATTACATAGAATGAAACAATGAAGAAGGGAGGATGCAAATGAAAGTGCAGTGGGGGAAAGGGAAAAGGGAAAGCACATGGCTCGGCATCCTTGTTTTCATTCTTTCTTCCTCTTGTTTTATTTTCATCCGTCCCAGATTTTGCATTTGGATTTTGGATTTGGTTGCAGAGTTCGTTCTGGTTCTCGTTCTGGTTCTGCTTCTGCTTCTGCTCCTGACTCTGACATTGCCTTTGGTTGAAACAGAGTCGAGTCGGGTCGTTGTTTCGCTTTCCATCCTAGACGATGTTGGTTGGGAGTAGAAGAAGAAGTAGTAGAAGAAAATGAAGCTATTTCTTTATACTGATTAAGAATTCTAATCAAGACATTTAAGAGAAGCGTTTCTATTCAACAAGGACAAGAATGCGAGCCCGATGGCTCCCTGTGGAAATGAATGGGAACTAATTTATCCCTGAATATTCTCATAATTCCTACAGACAACTGTATTATTGGCCATCTCTCTCCTCTCTCTCCCTCTCTTCCCCCCAAAACATCCACATCCACATGCATACATACACACACTCACACACACAATCATATCATACACCAACTCTCTCTCTCTCTGTCTCTCTCTTTCTCTCTTCCATTTCTTATTTTAGCTACAGCTTTAACTTTCATCTCCTACTCTTTCAGTTTATTCAGATCCGCACACCCTGCAATCCTCTCCTTCCATTCCTCCATTCCTTCCATTCACTTCACCCTCCCCAACCAACATATGCATCAACTTTCCTCCTCTCTGCAAAAAAACAACTGCCTCCACACACAAAAACACGCACACATATACAATATATCACATTTAACCGTCTCCACATGCATCTCTCCCAAAAAAAAGAGTGTATTTACTATATCGTACTTACTTTAGAGAAACACAGACTTGTATCTTACCCATGTACATATCGTACGATATTTCCATGGGAAAAGATTACACTTTGGAGTAGTCTGGAAGTCTGAATATAGCAAATCTTCTACCCATTCTGGACTATAGGAATTAAAATAGAATACTCTGCATTTTGCAGTACGTCTCGTATGTGTGTGTATTTGTGCACTCATTGTGTTATTTGGGGAAGGGTAAGAAGACTCAAATGGTGGTCTCTATTCACAGTGTATTCATTGGATTTGGGATTTGTGATATGGGAGAAAGTGTGAGTCTGGAGTCGAGTCAAAGAATGAAGATGAAAAGAAGAAGAAGAGAATGGCGAAGAGTTTTCATACGTCTCCTTTACACCTCTCGTTTCTCTCGTTTTCGTCGTGTTCACCGTGTCCTCGGGATTTCCTTTTGTTCCAACTAGACCAAAGGACGAAGACGAAAGACGAAAGGAGTTGGTAATTTCCAAGTTGAACTCACTTCCACTTCCTCCTCGTTCGTTCTTCCCTCTTTCTCTCTCGTTTCCTTTTGATTCGGATAAAAGGGAGACTTGAGGGGGCTGACTGAGAAAGATTTTCACCATGATTTCCCGTGTTTCTATATGTACAATTGAGCTGAAACTTGACGCCACGACATATCGTAGAAAGTGTAGGAACATTTGAGCACCAGTTGAACTCGCAATATCTCACTTTCCTTTTAGTGTTAATTGTTAACATGAAACTGAACCTCCAATCAATTCGCTTAACCTCCTCGATTTTCTTGAAAATCTTGGAGTGTTATAACATGATAAGAATTCTATTTGTACTAGTTTATGGGGAAAAAATTATTTTGTCAATTTTCTAGCTTGTTTACGTTTGAACATTGTTTTTAAATAACTATACGTACTCTTAAAAAGTATTGTGGATTTGTCATGTCTTGAAATAAAAAGGAAGGATTTTTTTTCTCATGTGTTTTGTTGATGCTGATGTTGATGTGGATGGGAAGAAACAAGAAAGGGATGATTTGTAAGGGAAGAGAATTTGTTTTGACAGTTGGGAAAGTATCGAAAGCGACGAAAGTAATGAGAGAAGAATTATAAAGAATATTTATCCAATTTGTTATTTTATCATCCCCTTTCTTCTTCTTCTTCTTCTCATTCATTCTTTTGGTTGTGGAACAACAAAGTAAAACTTTTCAATTTGTCTGGGTTCTGAATTGCATATTGGGATCTTATAAACAATGGTACAGGAGTACCTTAACAGGGAGCGAGCAGAAGGAGCAAAATTTGTCAGTCTGTCCGGAAACCAAAACGAATTAGGAAAGCGACATTTTACGTTCTCTGCAACACGATATGTGAGCATAACATAGTCACATTTCCTGCTCGCGCTATGCGCTCGCCATAAGACGTGACACGTAAACAATACTACAAGACTCTCTTAGAAGGGAGCGAGAAGTCGAAACATTTGCGTCGTATATACTTATAGCCCTGTCCGCTGTCCAAATGTTGAATATTCTCACATTACCCAAAACCCACTTTATCCTTGATTTTTTGGCGCGAAAACAAAAAAATTCAGAACCGTCAAGACTTTTTACCCACAGACATTTAAAAGTCTCACATTGCCCCTTGGTTACCTCCGGAGGTCAACGGAGGTCACTCGGTCAAAAAACTGTTCAGAATCGTCTGAAACGGATTTCTATGCAAAAACCCTGATTTGACCTTACATTTGACCCCGTGACCCCGCCCCCTTTGATCCCAGGGTCACCAAAATACACATGTACCGATCCCGGACAATGACTATTCCCATAAAAAAAGAATCAAGTGAATCGGTCAACCCGTTCGGCCGTTATCGTGAGCAACACTGACAGACGGACAAACGGACGGACGGCCAGGGTGATGGTATAAGGGGAGCTCGCTCCGCTCGCTCCCTAATTGAGAATCGTCGGGGGAAAAACTGTGGATAAAGGGAAGAGAGAGAGAGAAGGAAGGAACTGGAGGAAGGGATGGAATGAGAATGGATGTCAATCAGGAATGTTTCTCAGTGTACAGAAATTAGTAGCATAAAATATAAAGAGTTTTGTTGTTCTCGTTCTCCTTGTTGTTGTTGTTCTTCTTCTTCTTCTTCTTCTTGTTGGTTGTGGAGGATCGTGTGTGACAGAATGAACCTGTTATAAATTATTGAAAAGCTTGAGCTAAAAGTTTTCTCATCAGTAGTGGAAGTAGTGTCCGCCGTAGACAGAGAGAGAGAGAAATAGGAAGAATGGGAGAATTCGGGACAAAAACGGAGGGAAGAGAGCATCCGAGCAGAGCAAAAGAGATTCCGGGGTAATGATTCCCTGAGTGAGTCAGTTCATAAGAAAAGAACTATTACCAAAATAAAAAAGAAACTCCTCGTCTCTCTGTGTGGTTTTCAATAATGGCTATTGATGGTATTAGATGATGAGGAGATGAGATGAGAGATATCATAAGAAATAATCCAAGTGTTTATATGCCACGTCAGAGAAGAAGATCCCAACGATACACATCTTCATCTTCATCTTCATCTTCATCCTCATCCTCGTCTTCATCTCGATATGGATTCCAATCCCGTGAAATGTTTGCACTTAGTTCCCTCCATATGTCTCCATTCCTCTCTCTCTTTCTTTCTCTCTCACTCTCTCTTTGCCAATTTCACACACACACACACCAAACTAAAACTCCCAAGGAGCCAACAGAAAAACGTCAATGCCTTCAAGCTGGGATGGGAATCATCGAAATTCATTTATATAAATAGCAGGCAGATTTTGATGGGAAAGTGCGGAGAAGGAGAAGAAATCGATGGTGATAGCAACAGTGTCGTGTGTTGTCTGTGTGTCTGTGTGTGTGTGGTCAAATCTTTTGATGATTTGTGTGTACCTTTTGGGCTGGGGAGTGAGGATGAGTATCCCTGTTTATATCGTACTTATAGAGATAAAGTAGTAGTAGTAAATAGATACACTAGATATTAGAGGAGGCATGAACAGAGATGATCCGCGTACAGCGAGGGAAAGAAAACTAAAAGGAAGTGGGGAAAGAAAGAAGGAGAGACTGAAAAACTAAACTATGAACTCGAAAGTGAAAGTGAAACTGAAACTGAAACCAGAACTGGATGAAGAAAGCGAAAGCGAAAGAGAAAGAGAAATAAGATGAAGACGAGGAAGAAGAGGGAAAAAAGAAAGAAAAAAGTTTCAACTTTTCTCTCTTGTTCTTATTTTCATTCTTTCTTTTGCTCTTGTTCATTTTCTACAGATACTTGTTTCGTTCGTTGGGGTATTCGGTGCTCGGTTGTCTCGTTGTCTTTCCTTGTGTGTGTCCTTGTCCTTGTGTTGAGTTTTTCGGGTAGTGGTATATGTGTGTAGTTGTGTACGACTAAGTCTGAGACTACAGAAAGAGAGAGAGAGAGATGGAGAGATAGACACAGTGGGAAAAGACGCGTCCATGTCTTTCTCTTCCTCGTTCTCGCTCTCGTTCTCCTTAAGTTGTCTACCACCACATTGGTCACGAAAGAATCAATCCTCCTAATGGAAAAGTATAGTAAATTATCCTTATGGAATAAAGCAGGCATAGAAACACACAACTCTCTCTCTCTCTCTTTCTTTCTTTCTTTCTTTCTTTCTTTCTTTCTTTCTCTCTCTCTCTCTCT
>JAIUND010004417.1:0-12071 GCA_034699125.1 Gisinianus flammeolus | reverse complement strand
TCGACTACCACTTAAAGTTCTTTCCAGTTTATGTGTATCATGATGCTGAAACTGTTTTTGCTGTTGTTGTGGTTGTGGCAACTGATCACCAAACCGTGGGATTCGACTAAGTCCTCCAGAGCTAGTCGGCAAAGTCGTAGTAATTTGATTGACGGATGAGGATGTTGTTGTCGTCGTCGCTACTAAATTAATATTGATATTATTTGAACTATGAGTAGTTGTAGGAAGAGCAGGGACGGGTTTGCTAATTCTTGTTTCAGGGAAAGCACTTGGGATTCTACTCCCTGAATTTGTTTTAGTTAAAATAGGCTTTGGTCCAATAATTTCTGGTTTCTTGAGTACATTAACTTCCATATTCATATTAATATTGGGTAATTTAGGGATTCTACTCCAACCAGCGTTAATATTGGTAGCCGGATTATCGAGATTTCCTTTGGAAGTAGTAGTAATAGAAGTATTAATATTTGTGGATAATAATAACGATTCTGTCATGTTATTACTATTAAGATTAGTAGTAGATGACTGAGGCACTTCAACTTCAACAATATTTGGAATACCCGTGATTTTTGAGGAAGATAAAACTGGTATCTTAGAAAAACTTTCGGATGATGAAAGACCTACTAGAGATGAATCTCCCTGATTGCTATTGCTTCTTGTAAGCCCATTACTTTCCACATCTTCACTGCTTCCAGATGGAAGTTTAACTAATTTATTTTCACTAACTGAATTTAAATCACTACCACTACCACCATCAATGTTTGTTGACCACTCTTTTTCATTACTTTTCACCGTTTTAATAATAATTTCACTACTATTCTCAATTTGTGAACTGGACGAATTTCCAGAATCTTCAGTTAGTATTTTTATTGCTTTTTCCTGAATATTGTCGCTCGTTTCAATGTTTTTTATACTAGAACTTTCACTCTGCTCTCCAACTAAATTTGATATTTCATTAATTTGGTTAACAACACTCTCTATTCTAGATGATTTTTCTTCGGCTGAAGTATACGATGGTGTGTTATTCATCCAATTGATTTTTATCTCTTGCTTCTTTGCATTTGAATCAGTTGGAGAAGAATTTCCTGGTTCTGTAGTGTGATCATTTGGCTTAGAAAAATGTGTGCCTAGTTGTTCTGTTGAATTTTCTCTCTTGTTGTGTACGAGTTCTTCTTTGTCCCTTCCAGACACCACAATGGAATGTTCTCCACTGTTATTAATGTTGAGTACTTTTGGAATGGTGGATGAAAGATTTGTAGTTTGAAGTTCGGTGGTCATATGCTGCTGGGAGTTCACACCACTGTTATTATCAATACGAACTGACTTGACAGGGAATATTGGAGAGTTCCTTGGTTTATCTAAATTTAATGGAGGTTGAGTAGTATTAACTGAATTCACTGAAGGAGAGGATCTAAAAAAAGCTGCGCGTCGAGCTGCGACGTGATACGGAGGTGGTCCTTTGACATTAGCTGAATCGTTTCCATGTTTAGAAAATAAACTTGTACTACTACTATCTTCAGACTCTATTACTGATAGGTATGGCTCATTTTTTTGCGTTGAGAAATGTTGTTGACCATTATGTTGATCAATTTTATTTGCTTGATCTATAACTGATGAAACTGTGTCGGCGGTATTGGATAAAAGAGGTGTTTGAGGACCAGCAACGGCTGTACTGGATCGATATGAATAAAAATTTCTTCCAGTATCCTCTTCTAGCGCATAATCTTTAACGGGTAGGGCTGGTTGGGACTTGGAGCCATAAAAATGACCTCCATTTGACGAATTTTTTCGATTATCTTGATCTTCTCTCTTACCCTGCAAAATCAAAAAAATATAGATGAATTCAGTGGTTCTCATTTACTTTTTAAAAATTGTATAATATATATTACGTTTTTTTAATATAATAGAATAAGTAAAACCAAATAAAATGTAACATCAACACTATTAAAAATTTACATATACATATATAATGTATAAAAGATGACAAAAAACATCAAGATTTAGCAACGAGGCAGGGTTATTTCTCAATCACAGATAAACACAATAATACATTATCATTAAGTATAAGAAAATAATTGTACATAGGTTTTACACTATGAGCTATATGTTTTATTTAAATTTATTTAACAAACAAGTAGTTTTTGGAGAAAAATAATACATTTTACGTTTTAAAATATTTCTTTCCAATTTGTTTAAATATCATCCAAGCAACAAGTATTATCTATTATTCTAGCTAGTATTATGAAGTATTGTCATTAAAGTCCTTCACACAATAGCCTGAACGAAGCTTGTAAAATAATAATGATTAGCGTACCATAGTTTACTTGAAATCAAAAACTTTTAAAACTATCGAGCACACTATAATTTTGTTTTTGTTTTGGATAAACGTATAAAAATATGCATATATTATTAATATGCACAAAATTTCAACGCAGCAAAGGAACTTGAAATTAAAATGGACAAAAAAGGTAAATAAATCAAGATTAATAATTGTACTTCATATACAGGCTGGCGGACACAATATAGCACAACCATTCAAGCAAAGTCTGAGACATATGATACCTATTTGTAAAATCACTTTTCGCCCTCTCCATCAGTCAACTCCTATGAATTTGACAACCAACCGAGAACAATTTAACCCAAAAAACAAATATATTTATATATACGCATTTTTTAAAATTAGACAATTTCGAAATCATTTAAACAGTCTTTCTAAAATTCAATTCAAGTCAATTAATTAATTTGCTGGCTGTCCATAAATATATTATACATGTATAATACACACTAAAGTGCATGTATGCAACTCTATGAATTTTAAATGAAAAAATGTCTTACGTCTTGAGTATCTTCATCCCCATACGCATAATCGCCTTCATACTCTGGTTCATCCTGAATCAAATAAAATATTTATGAATGGAGGCATGAAATTAACTTTTCATAATATCACACCTTGCCTTGGAATGCCATTATAGAAAATATTATTTCAAATAAAACATTACTTACATTGATAATAAGATCTCCATTTTGATCTGATTTACTCCGTAAATGAGATGCATGTTTAGCCAAGGCACGAAGCTCTTTTGGATACGGAGTCGGTGCACGAAGAAGACCCCGTTTATTAAGAGGTTCTGCGGGTGGAGGTTCCAAATCTGTACAAAATTTAATGGATGGCCGAGAACGTCGAGGCGGTAAGTTTTCATCATTTTCAGCCATTAAATCGGCTTCTATACAGAAACAACGTAAAAAAACACATGATTTTGTTTCTATTGAACATTTAAAATAGCTCTAACAAACAAAAATTATACATTAGGAAATTGTAAAGATAAATTACCAGTTTGAGTGGAAGGCAATTGTGGTAAAAGATAACAAGTTAATACGTGCTGTCCAGTCGAAGGATCAATCTCTTTATTTAATGGAAGTAAAGGCTTTGATTGGGATTCAGACAGCCACAGAGCTCCCAATTTGACGATATTTAAAATTGACACTGGAAGGTGAACTAGTAGATTTCCAGAGACGGTCAATACTTTTAAATTGCTTAAATGACCGACTTCCGAAGGAATTGTTACCAAACGATTTTTTGCTACACTAAGAACCTGAGAAACAAAAAAAGACGAGTTATATGAAAAACCCTTTTTCATTTTTCCAGATTGAGTACTTATATTTAATGCACATACATATATATAAAAGTTTAAAAAAATTACCGATAATGCTGAACAACTTCCTATCTCTTTGGGCAAAGCTGTTAAAAGATTATCGTCTAAATAGAGTGTATGTAATTTTCTCATTAGTCCGATTGAGGCAGGTAACGTTTTTAAAAGATTTCTGATTAAAGTTAATTCTTGTAAATTTTTTAAATTTCCCAAATCTTCTGGTAAATACTGAATCGAATTACTATCTAATCTCAAAACCGTCAAATTTTCCAACTTAGGAAACGAATCAGGTAAACTCTGTAAAGAAAACATGCACATAATTATCAATTCACACAATCATTTGTTTACACAAAATGAGGACATGTTTTTGTTTGTAAGAAAATGCTTACTTCTAAAGTATTGGAAGCCAAGGTTAGGTCACTTAGTTGAATACATTTACCAATCTCATCCGAAATTTCTTGAATATCGTTTTGTGAAGCATCAAGGCAATTTAATTTTGTCAGGTTCCCAATAAACTAAATAAGAATAAAGCCGTAAATCAGTAAAATTAAATACGTTCATTCATTCATTGGCATATATGTATATAATTAATAATAGTATATATACTAGGATAGTATTTTACATTCGGCAAGAAGCGTATACTATTATTGTCGCACCATAGCTCGGTAAGATTTGTCATAGTTCCAATTACTTCTGCAAAAATAAAAAAGTGGAAATAGTTGTAATATGTGCCATAAATTCCATGTTTTCACATGCTCATGAGTATTTAGTATTGCTAAATATCTATTCACAATTTATAAACTACATTACTCACCAGGTAGTTCAAAGATATCATTCTGTCCAATATCAATACGTTGTAAATTATGAAGTCTTGTCATAGACTTTGGTAAAGTTTGTAACGAGTTTTCTCTCAATTCTAAAACTTTTAGCTTTGTTAATCGACCGAAATTGGCGTGTAAAAATTCCAAATACGTGTCGTTTAAGAAGAGCTCCTCGAGATTTAGTAGTTGCGAAATTCCTAAAATAAGGAAAAACATTACTTGCACATCATTGTACTAAATTATGCAAATCTTGATAATGAATGATGTATAGTGTAGACGACACTATTTGAATTATGTACGTACCCTCTGGAAGTTTTTGCAAGTGATTCAGACTCAAGTCTAGATTTTCAGAATACAGAATACAAGATTTAAAATACAAAATACATTTCAGATAAAAAAAACCTTAGTAATAATTCTTACCTAGATAGACCAAATTTTTGCAACTTTTCACAGTATCTGCTATCTCTGCTATTGCTAAAAACACAAATCAAATATAAATTAATATTATAAACAAGGCAAAACAAACAAATCCATCCATCAGTCACATACTTACAAGCTTACAATTTAAAATAAAAATGTGTGTCATTGCTTGGATTTTTTAAGCGCAGGTATGTTTTACACGTTGGAAACATTTCGAAAATACATCACTGATGTATTTTATGAGGCAGCACAACATATTAATAATACATACATCATAATAAATGCATTTCTGAGTAGCTAGCAATTACTTACATTTATTACACGACATGAAACAATGAAATTATTTAATTACCGTTCCGGCTAAGATCTAATTTAGCAAGTCGTGTCAAAGAGCCGATGGCATTTGGGATGCTCATCAAATCATTGTCACACAAGTCTAATTCTTTTAGCTCATGACAATGAAATAGTGACGGTGGCAAGTCAGATATCTACAAAAATAAAGTTTGCAAAATGTGAAATATAAATAAATAAAACGAGGACAATACAAATAATGAATGTGCAGTCATTAGTCATTGAAGTATATCAAGTTTAATAGATGACTATAGTCACAAGTATTATCTTATACATACTTATGTGAACGTGTAATGTGTGTATGCGTGTGAATCATGCATGAAAATGAAGTTTTTTTTATATACTTTCATGATAATGACAGTGTGTCATTATTAATACGTAGAAAGCAAAAAAGTGTCCGAGCTAATGAAATTATGAATTATAATAATCCCTTCAGTAACATATCATTGTATAATATATATATTATATCAAACCATGTCGATGAGGTGTGTGTTTTCATGTAAATAATCAATACATAAATTAATGTCTTCATGCCATGTGTTAAATACTTATGATATAGAAATTCATAATATCGGAATGTAATTTTAAAGGGAAAAAGATTATAATATTATTATTGTTGAACCTGGTTACAACCCAAATCCAATTTCTCCAAGGTTCTCTCGTATATGAACACTTCTGCAGGGACTTCATTGAGCGAATTATGTCGGTAATCCAGCTCAAAAATTTCTGGGGCTTCAAATCAAAGAAAAAGAATACAACAAAGTCAACAAACACATAACACATATTATGTATTATAATCATGCATATATTTAATAAAGTAGATATCTTTTTTTAAGAACAAAATGTATACATTAGGTAAATAATTGTCAATAATGAATTATCACTTATGGGAAGTATTTTAAGAAACAATTTGACAGTATAGTGTAGATATTATAAATAATATTTTGTGTATAAATACCTTCGTAAGTTTTAGCGAAGCAAGAACAACACCACATGATGAATTTTGAATCCAATAATTTACAAATTGTAAATTACAATGTATTAATAATTGTATGTTATGTATAAAATATGGAGCATAAAAACAATGCTTTTTGTTGCACTTTGAAGGTAATAATATAATATGATGTTGCTCGTCACGTTTACGAACAATTTGATCAGATGAGATAACGAAGAAAAGACAAATTATTATTATCACTCCGACCAAACAAAACACTATTTAACAATACACAATAAAAATGTATACATATATTTGATATAATATGTAGAATGAACTTAAAACTTAAAACACAATTGAAAAAATAATCGACAGTGTGAGTCGGTAATAAAATAAAATAAATCGCACCACGATCTGTAGAAGAGATTAGTCTGAATATATTATAATTTAAGTATTTATGATGACTGTGACGATACACGATGCACATGGAGAATCCCTTAAATATATTTAAAACCAAAAGTTAAATATTTGATTAATTAAAAGTTAAACACATATTTAAACAACACAAGAATTTCCCGATGACTGACTCTTGACTCAGGACACTTTTATTTTTAAGAATGCATTTTCCTTACATTTTCCTCATCTCTTGGAACTGCCTAATTCACTCTCGCACACTTTACCTCATGATGATGACAGAGAGGAGAATGTGAGTTTAAACAAATACAAATGCAAGTAAACACATAATATCCCTATAAACTTATTTAATTATGATTAAACTATAGAGACTCCTACTATATTTTAACGAGAATAAATAGCTCCTATATTCTCTGAGGTGTTGTTTCTCTGCTCTTTTTTTATTCCATCGCATCGCCATTGAAAATCTTACTTTGGCGTCAAATGGAAAACTTGAAAAATAGGAAAAGTTTGTAGAAATTGATTTCTGATCAGAAATCAGAATATTCTTTGCAAAATACTATTTAAACTTTAAATATTTTGTTTGTAATTGTAATGAAAGTGAATAGAAGAATGTAAGAACACATTTTCCTTTGTATTCGATTGTATTAATTGGATCTATAATCTCCAACAGGTAAGACGTATTTATTTAGAACATTCAAATATGAATTGGACATTACTTGTTCGCTCTCGCGCCTCTCGCTAAAAAAAATTGTTAAAGGTATATATATATAACTTTCGCTTTATTTTTTTCTTTCATTTAGTACAAAAGTTGAGAATACTCTAAACAAGAATAATGGAGAATACTGAGGAAGTAGTAGTGGGAGGTGTTGAAGATTTGGAACAGGATGATGAAATGGAGTGCGAGGCTTGGCAAAATGTTTCCTTGAAGAAAGAATCATTGATTTCACACATCACAGAAGAAATTTCATTAGAAGGATTAGACGGAATTACACTGCAAGCACTTAAAGAACGACTAACAATAAGACCTGGATTACCCGTTCAAGTTACAAATAAAACGATGGAACAGATTTGGAATATCATCAAAGTTCTTCATGGGATTGAATTTTATGTTCTTCCAACTCCAAGACCAGACTTGATTTTAATTCATCGTTCAGATTATATTGATGAAAGAGGCATTTGGTATGAACCACTCTCAGCCCCTGAGGATATTTATCCATATGCTCCAGTTAATGATAAGGAGAATAATATTCGAGGATCTTGTGCTTCATATAAAAGTCGAGTACCAATCCCAGGTATTCGATTAAAGAGTTATGCCTTTGCTCAAAATACTTATGGGAATAGTCTTGTCCTTGTTGCTTGTCAAAAGTTCCGTGACGCAGCTCTACTTGGCTGTGAGTCTGACGGCACAGAAATATTGACAGACATTCAGTTTTGTATGTTGGAAAGAATTGGAAGAGCAAGACATGATGGCGAGCTCACACGTGGAAAAGTCAGTTTGAATTCAATGAAAATTGATCCAAAATCTCTATTCTATCAACGAAAGTACCTACTGTACAATGAGCTCATTACGAAACAACTTGGAACAATGAAATTTGGACAAAATCGGAGTACTTCCCTCATCTCTATACTTCACTTACCCAGATTCTACACTCCCATCGTTCCTGTCACCCTGTACAATGTTCGGAAAATTGTTCGTTACTTACAAAAGAAACCCAAAATGCGAGAAGAGTCGGCAGCAATAAAGAAAATATTTGGAAAAACATTGCATCGTACTCTTGTTTCACCAGAATACTCAAAAATCTTTAAAGAAGAGAATGTCTCACTGGCTGAACTATTTCCAGAACTTTTACTCAAAGAGAAAAAAGAAGCAAGAAGAGAGGCTTTAACGAAAAGATTTCAAAAAGTTTTAGTGTATTTGAATCCTCCAGGTGATTTTGAAGCATACTTGCCTGTATTAAAAGAAGAAGGGGATATTCATCTGGGGAATCCTGCTGATGAAAAAACAAACGCTTTCCAATCAACAAGTAAAGGAATTCGAAATTTGGAAAATGTCAATTTGTTTGACACGAACATTCATGCTGTGCAAACAATAATTGCACATGCAGGATCTGATGGAATATCAATTCCTGATGTTGGGGAAAATCTTCAAATGCATTCTTTACCTGCTCGCTCTGCAGTACGAGTAACTTGTAAATTAAAACTGGCTAAATCCGTGATGGTGACCTACGGCAAAACCAAAATAAACAAATATGTATTCTGTGGGAAATTCCCTGTCAAAATTGACCAATCAATTGTAATTAAAACAAATAAAAAGTTATTACGACCACCGCCGCCTCCAAAACAGACGAGGAAAGTGATTTCCACCCAAGTACTTAGTAATATGGAGGCTGAGTCAATCAACGTGAAATGTGAACAACGAATGCTTGTGAAAGACGAATTATCCTCTCAAAATCCACATGGGACCAATTTGGATGACAATTTTGTGGATGAAAATTTTCAACCACGCTTAATCATCAGCACCGATTATGAACTTGATGAGAACGAGCTTGAGGATACTCCAGACGTTCAAGGGGTTGGAACTAAATTCGTTCGTCTTGCTGGTAAAAAGAAAGTTGCCTCTTCTTCTCGAGCAGCAAAAACAGATTCAGGAGTGAGACGGAAACGACCTGTAAAGCCTTCTCGAAATGAAGTAAGTATTTAATGCATCATCGTACTCGAAATAATGAAATCAATATTGTACTACTGTTGTACTGTTTTAAATTGTTTTTGCAATACCATGTGTTATAATGTGTGTGATTGTAACGGGTTTCAGGGAGGGGTTTATTACGATGAAAAAGACCGTGTGGCTTTGTCAAAAAAGAATAAGCAGTAAGTTACTTTTATGTCGATTGTCGATCGTATTCTGTTTTTATGCAATACATTCAAAATGTTATTTCATTGTGTTCTTTTCAATAGTTAGAAAAACGTAAGTATGTATGTTTATTACTAAAAATGGCAACATAATGTAGATCATTATTGTTTTACTTTATAGACGAGTGAATTGGAATGTTGATGAAGATCAGTACATGCTACTTTTATTCATCTCCAGTGTCGTCTTTATTCGTCGCTATAATCTGAACAAATTGTTTATTTTTAATGCTCCGCAACTCCGAGATATGCTTCACGAGAAAAGCGAGGTAAGTTGAATTATTGAAATACATACAATTCAAGGCCAACTATTGAAATTAAATACTTGAATGTGAAAGTAGATTTTTTACACATATGTACGAATTTTAAATTTGTTATTTTTTTCATAATTTTAGATTTCTGCTAATAAAACGTCTTTGGCTGTACGTCGAAGGCTTCACTTTTTAATGCAGAATCCAACTTTTAAAGCCAAGTACCAGCATTATTTACATGATGCCGTCAATGACAATTATGTTCAAACGACTTTTGTTGTGAGTTTTTAGTAGTACTTTATTATTACCTTTTCTTTTTTTTCCCTATTCCCTACTTAAATCTACTGTTGAGTAAGCAAGTGATAGTGTATTTTCATATTTTAAATTTTCAGGACAAGGTTATAGACAAATTGGACGACCCTCAGAAAATATTCCATGAGATTCCCACTGAAGCCATTTTAGAAGTCTATGAGTACCTCGTCAAAAAATATGTACATTATTTTGCTCCAAACTCTACAAGTAGGCTAAATTTAGGAAGACCACGGCTGGAAAAACGAGAACAAGGAAATATTTATGATGAAAATTCCTCTTCATTGTCACAGTATGATATTGGAATGGATATGGATGAAGAGGATAATGCTGAGTACGATGAAGAATTTAGTGACTCGGAGAATTCAAACGAAGCGAGAAGAAAAAGAGGGATTTCGGAAACAGAAAATGAATATGATGTACCATCTGAAACTGAGAATGGCTCTTTAGAGAAAAGACGCCGTGTAGGACCTTGTTTCACAAAATATCCCATTAGGTAAGCTGGAATAAGTTGAATATGTGGATAATAATTGTTTTAGCATAAAATTTAGGCTTTTCCAACATTCATTATACTTAATTTTTTTCTAAATTCTTTATAATAGGATCGTTAAAGGCTGGGCAAAGAAACCAGTGAACAAGCTGGTAGTGGATGCAGAATATGATGCCTTGTCTTTGGATGAATTAGAAAAATGGATTTCACGAACTGTCGTCTTCACGCTAATGTTTAGTGGAGACTCTTTAGACGACGTTCAACCTTTTTTGGGACGGATTGGCGATGGGAATTTGGAATTTGTCACAAACAACTTTAGAAAACTCAATATTTGTACCGTGTCAAGGAGATCACATAAATTTGGACTTTCGGCAACGTAATCATTGTATTCTCATTATCTCTATTACATACTCCAACGTCTCCAACACACATTGAAGTTATCCACGAAGGGAAATTCAATTAAGTATGTATATAAATACTGATATTAAACTTTATTGACTTGTTCTTTATAGTATGAGAAGACGACTGGCAAATCATATTCAACCAGATTCGTATCTTATTGCGAATCGATTCTTGGACAAAGTGACAAAGGAATTTTGTGCTACTCATCCATCTGTGTCAAATAATAGTGCTTCCCTTTTTTTGCTGGCAGAGTTTTTAATTCAGAATATGGTACATTTCGTTTTTAATCTTTTTTATTACTAATAAAAATAACTCAATCACAACTCAATATCGATTGAAGTTAGATCATCTAACAATGCCAGTTCAATTCTAATTAATTGTAATGTACTTTTATTTGCTATTTATATTTATAATAGGTTCGTTTCGAGATTTCCCCTTGTAAGAGTTTATCAGGTGATGGTAAATCCAACGAGGAAGAAAACAATAACCCAGTAAGTCAAAATTTCAACAAATTATATCCTCATACTGTCAGTTTTGTTTGCAATTACTTGCAGTATAACTTGGTTAACTATCATGTATTTTGTAGGACGCGATTCCTCGCAAAACTTTAACAAGTTCAAGGAAGAATAAAATTCTTGGAGAGGATGCTCTTACTGTTAGTCTTCCGGCAATCAAAGCAACTTTAAACGGCGACGTTGATAATTTTGTTTATAATGGTATGCAGTGTATACTTGTTCCTCCTATTAGCCGATCCTTGTTTTTTTCATTGCTCTATAATTACCAAAAATAACCTCAACAATATTTTATGATTCAGGACCTCGTCCAAGTGGATTTGCCGATCTTACATATCTTACCAACCATCTTCTCAAGTATGTTTTCTACAGAGATCGATCTCTATAGAAATATCACTCGAATGATATTTCTATAATGATACATTTAATTCTGTTGTATTCTGTTGTAACCACTTATAATTTATATTATTAAAATTTAACATTTATTGCTGTGTAGAATAACTCCGCATGGTGATGATGATAAACTAAATATAAAGGAACCTTGTCAGTATCATCTTTTGCTCAAGTACATTGAACAAAGTGAAGAGCTTGGAGTGTCAATGAGATTATT
>JAIUND010004416.1:0-12074 GCA_034699125.1 Gisinianus flammeolus | reverse complement strand
CACAATTCGAGGAACACAAAATCCACAATTCGAGGAACACAAAATCCACAATTCGAGGAACACAAAATCCACAATTCGAGGAACACAAAATCCACAATTCACAAACACAAAATAAACGTCGCGTATATATATAAAAGAGACCACCCAGAATATAAAAAAGATTTCGCGACCAATCAAAAGTGTGCGTACGTACAGCACACACAGAGAATGACGGTCTCGCCGTCGTCGCTTTCATTGTCCCGCAAATCTCGCTCCACGATAAAAAGGGAGGCGGAGGAGGAGAAAGAGAAAGAAGAACCAATAATAAGCCAAGATGGGCCGTATGGGTGGCTCATCGTCTTTGTCTCCTTCACAGCCCAATTCTTAGGCTATGGGACGTCCTACACACTTGGCGTCTTCCTCGTGGACATCCGGAGGGAGTGGCCGGAAATGGGGGAGAGTGGGATTTCCGGGATTAAAGGGTTTCTCATTGCCATGACACACGTTGCTGGTCCTTTTACAGGGATCCTCATTCATTTGTATGGGCTTCGGAGCGTGGCCATCGCTGGGAATCTTTTGACAGCTGCTGGATTCGCATTGAGTTATTTTGCTCAGAGTCCCTTCACTCTCTATGGCACCCTCGGCGTTCTAACGGGTAGACTTAACAACTTTACCCAATCAAAACTGAACAAAAATGTTAATTGTGACTTGTGACGACTTCTAACTGTCGTTTTTCTGATGATTTCCTTTTGTTCTTCCCGTTTTTTCTATCTGTTTCGGATTTGTGGAGGCGTGGGAGCCGGATTAATGTACTTGCCCGCCATGGTCGCAGTCCCACGGTACTTTACAAAACGGCGGACTCTGGCGCAGGGGGTGGCCGTTGCGGGGGGTGGCCTCGGTACTTTCTTCTTCGAGTGGCTCAACGGGATCCTCGTACGAATCCTCTCGTATTTAAAAAAAAAAACTACTCCTTGAACGACGATCTTCAAAAAAGGTCCGCATGAAAGTATTTTATGTGTGGAATTACATATGGATTATTCCTTCCGGATTTCAGTTGGCCAATTATTCTTGGCGTGGAGGATTCTTGATCACGGGCGGGATTTTGGTGGTCATGACGGCCCTGAATATTTTCTACAAAGAGAATCAACCTCGGACGACTCGGTCCAAAACGGAAACGGAAACGGACACAGAGAAAGGAGATGATCCACCAAAAATGCTGGATCCACATCCAGAGACTCCACCTCCAAGGTCTGATTATGGCGCGACGAATTCGAATCAATTCGATTCCGTTTCTGAATCCAAATCCAAATCCAAATCGAAATTGGTGGAGTCGTCAAAGGTGATGATGGAAAAGGAAAAGGAGGGATTTCTGGACTCGATCCGTCACTTGATTGACCTCCGTCTCCTCACCAATCCATACTTTATAGCGTTTTTGGGGGCGGATGTCCTCACCTCGATTGGATTTAACATCCCGTTTGTTTTCTTACCGGAAATAGAGCGTGCCATCACGGGGAAGAATGTGAGTTCCTTGTTGGGCCTCATTGGAGTGGCGAGTGTGTTCAGTCGACTCACTCTCGGCTATATTCCCCTCAATCGTCATTTCCTCTATGTCATCTGCTTGAGTTTAACCGGACTTTGTGAGTCAATGTGCATATATATAACTCTATTGTGATTCGTCGATGGGCGTTCCACCAACCAAAAGACTCTTCCCCCCCCAAAATAAATATCATATAGAATCATGGACATTTGATTTTGATTTTGCAATATATAGCGACTCTTGTGAGTCCGATTTTAGGGACGGTACCGGCGTTGAGGGTGTACGCGGTCCTTTTTGGACTGGGTATTGGCGGCTACATGAGTTTGACTTCTCTCGTCCTGGTGGATTTACTCGGGATGGACAAGCTGACGGATGCTTTTGGGATCCTCCTCTTTTTTCAAGCCATCGGCTTCTTCATTGGATTACCTGTTGCTGGTAATGTACAAATGATATGATGCTCCGATCCTTCCCACAATCAATCATTGACCTTTGACCTTTATAATCTTGAAAATGTCATATTTCTGGAAAGTAATTTAATTGAAATCATCATCATCATCATCGTGCGTGGGGTGATGATCTTTTCTTCCGTATTATTCACAGGATGGATCACGGACGCTTCGGGCGGGTTCGACTATGGTTTTTATTTTGCGGGTGGCTCCATCCTGGTCTGTGCTTTTATTCAAGGGATTCTGGCTCTTCTCAGACGACGACGACGACAATCTGAATGGATCGGCTCCTCCTTCAACTAAAAACATACCTTAATCTCTTAAGTTATATTAGCCACAATCCCACTTTTTATTTTGTTATATGCCAACAAAAACACGTTACAAATTACAAAAAGTCACATGAGTCACTGTGTAAGAAAATCCGCGGGAAATTTGAGCTTCCTTTTCCGAAATGCGAAATGAACACACACCTTTGAATTCTTCAACGGGATTTTGTATGGAATTTATTTTGAATTTATTTTGAAGCGGAAAATGTGAAATCCACTGTTACTGTTAAACGTCGGATTGGATTTTTAATGTGTGCCACTGAAAAAAATCCTAATACGTTTGTATACTCAAAAATATAACGTAAAGTTCACGGGATGTCATGCAGACTTTACACACATCCTGTCAACAATCAAAAACTATATACAGATCATTAAAATACTAAAACGTTGGCGTCAAAATTCACAAAGGAACTTTATATTTGCTCACAACACTCACTGTGCAAATGTGATTGTTTGTGTGAGTGTGGGTTTTTTGCAAAGCCACAACGATATATATCGTCAGTTAAGTTCAAAAAATCGTACTATAATTATTTTCCTTAATTTTGTTTGACCGAGTTGACCTGCTCTGGAGGTCAAAGTATACGAGATGGAACTTTGGGTCAAGCGACATTATTGTAGCGCAGGTCATGACGAACAATAATGTCGCCTGACCCAAAGCTCCATCTCTAATACTTTGACCTCCACAGCAGGTCAACCCCGGGCAAACGAAATTAAGGAAAATAATTATAGTTTGTTTTTGAACTTAGCAGACGATATATATATACAAAAATTCCCTTGTGTGTGTGTGGGGTGAAAAGTAAAAAGGGAAAATTGCGAGGTGAGGACATTGCATCCATCAAATATCAGATCCCTTTTCCGTTTGGTTTGGCCGCAAGGGGTGAGAGAAAGAGAAAGAGAACGAAAGAGAGAGAGAGAGGGTGAATTGGAAAAGAATTGTATTATATATATGGAAAATGGAGAGTTTGAAATTGCTTGTATGGAAGAATTGGAGGATTCAATCGAGGACCAAAATCCAAGTCCTTTTGGAAATCCTGTTGCCTGTGATGGTTGGTGTGATGTTGGCACTCCTTCGAGTCCTCATCACGGCAAAGGAATTCCCCGCACCGAATTTCGAAGCTTTCTCCCTCCGCGGGAATCCACCACCCATCGTCCGTCACAACTGCTCTCAAATCTATTTCTCACCCGCCACCCCCATCCTCCAAAACATCATGGAGCGGATGGATGAGGAATTTTTTAAGAGGAAAGGCCTCAATTACACCTGTAAAAGCCACACACTTAATCCTAAATCCTATATATATATAATATATACTCAACAATCAAAATCAATAAGCTTTCTTAAAGGAGCAACTCTGTGGAACTTGAACCTTGAACCCGCGGTTTCTCCTCATCATATTATGATGTCATTTTTATTTTTCCTTTCAGTTCGAGGATTTTCAGGAGAGTCCGACCTCATCAAGTCCTATCTGAGGAGCGTCATTGGTTTTTCCGGTGTGGGGAACGAGAGCACGTCTCCTGTCCTCGCTGGACTCATTTTCCATGACTTTAAACCTAGCGGCCCACTACCCACAAAACTCAAAGTTCGATATACATAATGCGCATGTGCACTTATGTATATTTTTGGCGCCAAAATAAAACAAAAAAACAAAGGCTCCAAAATCAAAAAATGAAACGTTTCTGTTTCATATCATTCCGCGTTGTTTCCATAATATGATGATGATGATGAAAATACAATAGTGAAGAGAAGCTACAGAAGTGCATGTCAATTTCGTCATTTGAATACTCGGGAAATCGTCTGTAAAAGATGCAGAAGCTACAAAATCCGCCTCAGGATCGTGTCAACGTGTCAAGTCGAAAAATTCATATGTAATTCATTTTTGAACGGGACCATCGCCCAAGGAATTGGATTTAAATATACTTGATTTACTAAACACGCAGTATACATGTTCATATAAAAAAACAATAAAAGTCGAATGAAACTCCAATTGTGATTTCCGATTCTTTAACCCTTATAGCTCTTACACGTGTCTTGTACATACATGTATTTATGTACAGTTGAGAGCATATGTGTGTGTGTGTGTGTGGAGTTTATTAGGAAACGATGGCAAAGACGTTGCTGTAGACACCACAAATGTTGCTCCCCCTCGCCAAATACATGTAGCCCTTTTCTTTCCCTCCCCAACCAGTCCCCCAGCTATTCCGTACAATCCAAGCATCCTCAGTATAGCCCACGATCGTCACCAAATGATTATGTTCCCCATCCAATTCCCCATCCCCACAAGCATCCACATCATCGAAAATATCCCCACCATAGTCATTCCAGCCGTTACTATTGATGAGGATGGAGACGGGAGCCGCATTCACAGCATTCCTTAAACTGTTCTCATCCTCATTCACCTGTTTGAATCGATTGATGGGGACCACTTTCTTTGTTTTTGCCGCTCTGCAAGTCCCCTTCTCTCGAGTTTTGTCACTCGTGTTTGGATAGTCCTTGGACAAGGAGACGCCTTTTTTCATGTAGGACCAAGATGTGGGAGAATTCCCACCCTCACACCCACCATTCTCCGAGCAGTCAATGATGTCCTGCTCGCTCAATACTAAAAGAGATTTGGTCTTGATGGCGTTCCAGCTCTCGGCGACGGCGATACTCGCATAGGCGTAGCAGCTCCCGCATTCTCCTAGAGGTCATAGAGGTCATAGAGGTCAAATTCCAATACAAATGCATGTTCAAGTGTTTTGTTTTTGCTCTTTTTTTTCTTTTTTTTTCTACCGTAAAACTCTAATTGAAAACCTAGGTTTGTCTCTACAAATTTCCCTTTGCCCCTATAGGTTAGTAATCGAGGTAGGTTTGCAATGGAATGGAATGGAAACTATAGGTTTTTAATTGGAGTTTTACGGTAAGTACACATATACCCTGAGATTTGATGGGGTTGACGACCTTGCTCGCCCGCCAGTCCTTGGTGTTACTTTGACTCACATTTAATACATTCGAGCTAAAGTTGGCAAAGTCCTTGGATTGATAGGAGGCGTCAAACCAGTTGGAAGTGGCTTCTTTGGTGGCCGTACTGTAAATGGCATGGAATTCCGCGTCTGTCATGTCCGTGAAGGCATTCACACCTTTGGTGTAGCGATGAAGGCCGGCGGACGTCTCCAAATTGTGCCGGGCAAATCGGAGTAATTTCCCTTTGAAAACCTCCTCACGATATTCCAAGTCTGATGGAGTTGCTTTCCCATATTTGACCTTCCAACACAGTAATACATATATACATATAAAGACAAGGAATTTAAGGTTAGGTGCAGAAGAAGAAGAAGAAGAAGAAGACATGCCCGGGAAATTTTGAAGTTTGTATTTTGTCAATTATATAAATAAAATTAAAAAAGGGGGGAGGGGACTTACAAGGTAGTTTGCGTAGACTTGGCTGAGGACTTGAGGTTGAGACAAAAGTGCATCGAGTTGGTTGAGCAAAGACGCGGCAGAGGCAGTGCTGGACGACGACGACAAGGAATTGAGTTCAATGGGGAAAATGGCTTGAGGAGCACCGACGAGAGAGTTCCAGTTCAAATCGAGGGGGAGACTCAAGCTTGCTATATACATATATCGTCTATTAAGGTCGAAAATGAACGATAATCATTTGGCCACAAACGCAGAATATGCCTTATGCGCATACGCATATTCCGCTTCTAGGGCCAAATGATTATCATTCGTTTTCGACCTTAATAGACGATATGTGTAATCAGAATTTTTATTTTATCTTTTTTTTTGAAATTTCTATATAGAATGTTGAAGGGGGAATTCGAGAAATATTAATGATAGATTGATAGAGTTTATTGCTTTGTGCATATATATACATATATACCTGCGAGTGTGTGGACGATGAGAGTGGACGTGACGACAAAGATGACGAGCGTCATGGCCAGTCGTCGTCCCGACTCTTTCCTGTTGCTGTTGTACATTTACGTTTTCTCTATATACTATATGTATATATATGCGTGTCCACAGGGTTTTGGGTTTGGGTTTCAGTAGATATATATATATAATGTTTAGTTTGATGAATGATGATATATGTGACAAATGTGCCCGTAGACCGTGGATTTTATACCCAATTCCATCGCAATTTATCCAAATTTATGAGCCCATTTTTGTATTTTTTATGGGTGATTATAATTGACGTTCGGTTGTATATTAATAGTCAATTTGATGCTTATTTTAATTGGCTATTTTGCTGGCATTTGCGGTGTGGTGAATGTGCGGCAAAGGATCTGGGTGGAAGGAATTCACAGGAATTCATTGGGAAATGTGGGTCAAGTTTTTCTAATATATATAGTAATGGGATTTTCGTGGTTGCATTTATATTCACATGCACATGAAGTAGCATAAAAATGCTTCAACTCTCAGTGACAATTCATGATAATAAATATATACATACATCAATCAAATATCCTTGTCCCCACTATGTGTACAGAAAAGGAAGCAGAGCATCATAAACTAATTTAAGGCACATGGCCGGAGAATTGTATAGCCACCCAGGAAATTTTTGGTCTGTTTAATTGTTGACCTTCTCGGGAGCCGATTTTTTTGCATTCCACATTGAAACGATTTGACCCAAAATTCAAATATATTAAATTCTTTTGATTAATCCGAAAACCCCAAATTTCCGGGTCATGTATTTGGATATTGTGGAATCTAAGTTGAGAATTGGATTCTCCGATTTTTTTTTACCCCACAGAAACCAACAAATTTGAACATGATTAAACAACCGGGGTAAAATCCGAAATCCGGAGGTTTGCTTGCATTCGGATTTTATGGATATCTGATTCCAGAATCAAATTTCCCATGATATTTTACACCGCGCCGGAATATAACAAATTTGGATACTGCTCAAATTCCCGGGTAAAACACGGAATTTTTGGGGTTAAGAATTCGGATTTCTTGGAGTTTGTCTTCCGATTCGTCGTAATTGTATACCCCGGAATCATTAAATAAGGAAAAATATTTGGAAAACAGGGCAAAACCCCCGGAAAAAAACCCGGATAAAACCGAACCGGGTATTCCGATTATGGCCATCACCAAACTTGTCCTGTCTTATTATAATACAAAGTGATTACAAAAGAATTACGAAATCTTTTACGGCTCGGTTGTTATATATCGTCTGGAAGGACGCACATATGCCATTTCATTAGTGAAAGCTCCGTTGCGCTCCGCTCCCTAAAAATGTGGTAACATGATCTTACCACCTTTTTAGGGAGCGGTTAGGTTAGGTCCTACTAAAATCCGCATATATAATTTATGCGTATATACTATATATAGTTAGTTTTCCAAGAATGTGGCAGTGCAACATCGATGAGTCACAGTTGAGAAGTTTATATTTAACCACCAAAAATGTTTAAAATATAACCGTGTGCAAAACAAACACAAACACAAACATTTGGTCTCGAGTCTATATTTGGACTTTGCGACTTCTTTCCATCTCCATTTGAGCTTCAACTCCATGTAATTATACAGAGATATGCGGGATAATACAATGAATTCAGAGCATTGTCCACACGTTTTTTGCATCTTCCCTTTCCATTTATTTATATTTCCACCTTTGTTCGGCTCACAATCAGTATAGGTATATGAAAAAGCTTATTCTGTGTGTGGTTCTCGCTCAATGTAATGGAACGTGTGGTGTCATGATTTATATGCTGAGTGTCCAGAATTTCAATGCATTTACCACATTTAAAGTCTTCAAAACGCTTGGAGTCGTTTGGACGGGGTCATATAAATGAAGTTGGCCACAGTTTTTCAAATCGACATCTGTATATTATATATAATATATGTTAAATTGCTCGAGAGATTAGAATTCAGTTTACATTTGTCTGGAATTATTGTTAATTGGGATATTGTGGCTTAATTGCTACTAACAATAAGTAATGGTCCTGCGTATAGGTATTTTGTGGTAAGTCAAGGTTTGACTGTCAAACGCCAAACACTGATTTTAAAAGCCTATATGTGTAGATAAAAGTGAAGGAGTTGCGAGTGGGAAATCCTTGCTGCCAGCCGCCAACTCAATTTTGACTCACATTTTCTCCACACAGTCTTGTACAACTCTTTTGATAATTGTTTTGGAATTGATTCCAGAATTAGGTACAAAGTACAAAGAAGTATCTAGAATTATAATTAGTAATTACCAAGAGCATCGGTAGGAAGAATTACTAAGGAATTATAGATTCACCAAAAGAGCGACACGACAGAAAGAATTAGTAAGGAGTTATGGAATTAGCAAAAGAATTTGAAAAAGAATTACCTGGAATTCGGATTACCAAAAAGTGGAATTATACATCACTGTAAGTCAAATTGTAGGAATTGAGTCAATTTTGAATTTAATTTCTCTCCGTCCTGAATAAAAAATCCAACTCATTTAATTAACATTTAACATTCAGTGCAGACCCTCATATAATTTATTAATTTAGTTTAATTCCAAGTGCTCCTTTGACCAGCTTTTGCTCACTTGAAATGTGTATAGAAATTCCAATGTGTGGACATGACAAATATCTCGCTTTAATTTCAACTTGTATTTTTTACTCACAATCAATTGTGCGTGGACGAAAGTTGATATTTCCATTTTAATTCATAATTGTCAATTACGGATTGTATATTATATATGATGAAATTCTACTGGTTTTCCTTCTTGTTGACAAGCCAAAAGTTATTATATTTTCTCTTTTGAGATTGACAGGCGAGTGATTTTATTGGTGAGTCTGCTCGTCAATCCCAATTATGAATTACCTTAAACTATATCGCAATAATTATAGTTATAATTATAATGATTGCATTCAAGGATGTATAATTGACTATGTCGTTTTTAAATGTGTTGACAGGCATGCAGTCAGAGATTTGAAATGGTCCATGAAAATATGATGGAAGTCCCACGTGCTTCCTGTGCAAATTGTTCCTCGCCCACATCCAAAGCCAAAACCAAACGATATTTAAATTCACATTCTGGACGAGAAGAAATCCCAAGATGGAAATCTCAACATTATGCTGCAGGAGGAAAATTAACACAACACCGCGTGCTCGAAATAATCTACAAATTATCACCATCCACGCCAACCACCACAAAACCAACAGCAGCAGCAGAAGAAGAACAAATGATTTTGTGTGCATTATGTTCTCAAATCCTGGAGGAATTATTCGCTCGTTTCAATCTCCTCAATTCCCATCGAAAGTTGGGCTCGGCGCTCTCCAAGCGAATTCAAGAGCTGGACAAAATCATACAAATCATCCCCAATAACTTTCCATCTACCGTTTTCCTTTCCTCCCCTCAAAATCAAAATCAAAATCACGAAAATCAAAATCCTCAACCTGGATTTGCATCCACAATTCTCGTCTCAGTCGTCCCTCCGAATATTTGTACACAGTCCACGTCAAATCAACAGCAGCAGCAGCCTGACAACAGCAATAAGAGAAAAGGCAGCTGTTTACAGTACAAACCATCAGCGTTTTCCCCTGGAGATGGACCATGGATTCGAATTGGTCCTCGTCTGGAGGACACGGACTTTGAAACTATTGGATTTGCTCCCAAGTCCTTTCGTCATCTCTTCCAGCCGCCAGAGCCAGAACAACCGGAAGTGGAAGCAGAGACAGAAGCAAAAAGACCAGAAAGTCTTAAAAAAATGTCTCAAGATTGGCCGATTCCCCATCAGCCAGACGAAATGGATACAAATCCCAATGAGAATTACCACCATGACCAAGACAATAGCAATAGTGACGTTGACGGCTTTTCGGATGATGACGACGTCAAATTATTTACAGTCGAAATTGAAAATGGTAAGGAAATAATTACATACGATTGCGATATATTTACAACAACAACCACAGAATTTCCAGTCTAATTCTAGATTTTATAAAAACAGCTGAGACTGAAATTATGTGTGGAGAGAATGGAGATGAAGAAGACGTGGGCCAAGAGGAGAAAACCCCGAACACAACTCCTGCAACAACAAACATCCAGGCGGCTGCTGTCCTCCAGAAGGAACTGACGAAGGAGCAGGAGAATGAAACAGAAACAGTTGTATTGACATGTGAGCTGGGGAATTGTGTGGAGGAATGTGTTGGGAGAAAGGCAATGGCGGCTCATTGGAGGTCCGTTCACAAAGTGGGTCGTCGTTACCCTTGCACTCTCCCTTGTTATGACAATGGGGAAGAATGCACCATCACGTGTAAAACTCCATCGGGTCTGAAGGTTCATCAGACCTCTGCCAGACACCGACCACCGGATTCCGTCCCCAGCATCAAATGCTCACATTGTTCGAAAATCTATTCCACCCAAACTAACTTAAAAGCTCATGTAGTCCGATTTCACAAGGAAAAGGAGAAAAATGTGAAGATTCGTTTGAAATGTGAGTTCCCCAATTGTTTGGAGGAAGTTGTTGGGAGAACCGCAATGGCTGCTCATAGGAAGTCCGTCCACAAGGTGGGTGGTCGTTTCCCCTGCACTTTGCCCACAATCAACGGGGAAGTCTGTGGATTTACATTTAAAAGGCCGGGCCAACTCAAGAAACATCAGTCCACGTCAAGACACAGACGACGACCCGACGACAACAACAACAAGTGTCCACAGTGCTCGGGAATCTATCGGACTCCAAGGGCGTTAAATATTCACATTTCTATAGTTCACACGGAAAAAGGCCAAGAAAGGATTAAACGAAATAATATGATGAAGCGAGAGAGGGAGAAGGAAATGAGACGAAGATTGAACGCTCAAGGATTTGCCTGCCCCATTTGTCACGTGGACTATTTGACCATAAATCGGCTGACCCTTCACAAACGGATCGTTCATGATATTTACAACGAGACTCGCTACAAGCCCATCGTCTGTGAAAAGTGCGGGAAGAAATATTTGGGCCGGTATGCACTTCAAAAACACGTGACTGAAGTTCACTCGGGTATAAAAACAAACCAAAAAAGGATCATCATTTATCAGTCCCAATTTAATTAACTTAACTCTTCCCTCATTCATTTGTTGTGGTGTGGGAAGGATTTTCTATCGTCATTTTAATTTTGTCCATGGACAATCGTCATTAGCAAATGAATATTTGAATGATTTGAATTTTTGAATTGCAGATGACAAACCGTTTGTTTGCGAGCAATGTGGAAAGTCCTACAAAAACATGAGCACCCTTGGGTCACATTTGCGAAAGAGTCACAATGAGGTTCGTTCGAACGACCCAAAATAATAACGTGTATATGAAGGAATAATAAATAAATAATGCTTGAAATTAACTAATTGCACATAATTGTTGTTTGAATTTGAATGCAACTTCAGGAAGGTCGCCTCAAACATCGGCGTTACATGAACGACGCCTATCGAAAGAACAAATCCATTCAGACAGCACTCGCAGCAGCAGCAGAAGGAGGCCAACACGAAGAAGGTCAAATCCCTGTTGTTCAAGGTCAAATTGTTGAAATTGAATGGGAGGAAGAAGAAGAAGATTCACAAGATTTCTAGAATATAAATCCCAATTTTTTTTCTCGCCTCAATTCTGTAATTTTTGTATCAAAAATAATTGGAAGTACATTGAGCATGTCCAATTTTATTTTATAATAAAAGCCACTTTTGAGATTTAAAGAATATAAAGCAGATATACGCGGCCAAAGCAAGTAAAGATGGGGGTAAAAGAGGCCGAGTTTCGGATTAGCGAAACGCGAATTGGTATGTACGCTGCATACGTTTAAACGCGTTGGAGGCGTTTGGCAATTAATTCACCACAATTACAGGACAAGCTCATTAATTATAATGTTAATGG
>JAIUND010004415.1:0-12075 GCA_034699125.1 Gisinianus flammeolus | reverse complement strand
CAATCGTGTCAATATGTTCACTAGTTCCTGAGATATGATTTTTTAGTTTCCTACATATCATTGTTGATAACCCTGTATATGTAGAGAATATCCATTGTGTGTGTGTAGCCTTATATTTACTCGCATTTAAATACTTAATATGTAATCCAGATCAACATATTTTTTTTCTTGAGACGGCAGGGAATGAAATGTAATGTGTAACAAAAGTCTGAGACAGCCGGACACTTTTTAAATATTCAACGTGCTTTAATTCATTGCTTTCCTCTAACATTTGGACATGAGAAAGAGAGAGATTCAAGTTCATCGCACAATTATGAATTACAATTCCAAGAGACTAGGACTGAAATAAACACATAATTATTATTTCCCTTCATATTATTATTAACTCTCTCGAGCTTCTGAATCTTGAGTTTAACTCTCTGGATATATAAGGTAAGTAGGCTAATTTGTTTCTTAAAGTTATTTAACGCAGCTCTTAAATCTGAAATCTGAAAGACACACTTTAAAGAAGTTGAATTGTTGAATGAAAATAATTAATGCATCCATAATTTTTATGATTTTACGATAAATGAAGACCCAGGAGAGTTTTAAGCTACTTGACTTGATCTCCTTTGAAGATGACTTACCTTCCGTGCCATGGTGTGATGTGGTTTACTATATGCAGAGAGTGCGAGAGAGAGAGGTTGGTGGTCATGTAGTGAAGACATTCTACTTATGGGCTCATCTTGCACGCGATCCACACATTTATTCATGCATTCTCCATTGAGAATTTGAAAACTCTGGACCTCAATCCACAGAAAAACTATACACACAGATGGTCGAGTGAATTTTATATTTCATTCGTCTGTGAATGTAAAAGGCACATCCAGTCAAACTTGGAACTCTAAAAAAATGTGAATGAGTGAAGGTGAAGGAGACCTGCATGGAAGAGACTCACGAGTTTTTTCTGTAGTTAATGATAAGTGTTGTGTACTATCATGTACGTGCGTAGTTCACACATTTCGAAGTGTTAATTTGATAGCGGATGCTTCACCTGAGAAAAAACAACCAACAAAATATGTATAAATTCCCATTTTTATAGCTTACTCCCAGCATACTATCCGTCCTATCTCCTATATTTGTACTACTCTGTACTTGTACTCCCTCATCATTTTACACTCTACAAAATACCTATGCAAATCCTTCATATTTCCATGACAATCGCGATAGGAATTAATTTCACCAACATTTTCAAACTGACAAAATTCATTGCATATAGGAACTCAATGAATCAAGACTTTGCACATAAATAAATACGTTCGAGATTTTACTTTATGCACTTTTCGCATTCGAATTCCAAAATAAATCCCTATGTGTATAATAAAATTGAGTCTGTATGACAAAAAAGCTGTGATTGATAGATCGTATCACAAGTACAAGAAAATGCATAAAGAATTTTGGTGTTTTTTGCACTCGTCTTGCATACAACTACAAACGCGCAAGCGTTTCAACGTTTATTAGGACACAACGTTGTCCCAATTAATTCCTGTCACTGTCGAACGAGGAATTGATAGGAGATGATGCGTATAATATAATAGAGTAATAGCTGCCGTTTACAAACCTTGAATTGATCCTAATAATATCGCTTGACCACAATGCAATGTATACTTTTGTATTGAAAACCACACAGTTCAGACAAGATGTTAAATCCTTAAATAGAAAAATAAGAAACATTATTATTCTTTTTACATTTTTCATCCACAGTTCTCAAAGTTGAATACTCAAGATTTGAGATTTCTGATTGAGTTCTTTTTTGGCTACTATATACAACACAAAAAAAAAGTTTGAGAGAGATTCCAAATTGTATTGTATTCTAATTGAAGATGTTAATCTAGTTAAAAAGCCTCCATGTTCCCTTGTGACTAATCATAGATGATGGCATTGTTATTGTTCTTAGTTTTGACTCTTTAAAACCACTGCCCATAGTTGGAAGTTGAACACAGTAGAAATCTGTAATCTCTCTACTCTGTACTGTCTACTCTGGCCGTATTGGCTACTATGGGCTTCTGGGGTTTCTTCTTAAATCCAACTTACTTCAAAAATCATTTCATTTCCAGAAAATAAAATGCTACAATCTCATTGCATGCATAAAAAAATAATGTTGAGTATGCATTTCAGAGGGTACACACAGTACAAAGGATTGTCAGAAAAATAAAGAATCAAAATCAAAATGAAGGATCGTACACATGTATCGTATCAAAGTTGATGATCACTTACTTCAGCAACCTCATGATATCTGTATCATATAGACCATATACACAACATTTCTTTATTCTCTACAGAATATAGAATAAAATCCATTCATATCAAGGATTATGATCCGATGAATTGATACCAAACACACAGATCTATAAAAAAAACAAACTGAATGATGATGCGGAATAGAGGGGGAAATCTCATTCTTTTCAGGTGTACGCGGTGAGGATAATTCAAAATCGCTACTTGAAGTACCCACTGCAGTCAGCTAGGATTTGAATGATTTGGAATTTCTGTATATACATGTACAAACTTGGACTTGGATATTATTTTAGTTTGTGTAGGTACTAGGTACTTGAGACGACTTGAGACATTGGAAACTGATAGGTTAAAACGTGGGTGTATACGGCCAAGAGAGAGTGAGAGTGAGAGAGAGAGAGAGAGAGAGAGAGAGAGAGAGAGAGAGAGGGAGACAGTGCAGAGGCACACACAGGTAGATGGTTTTGGATATGACTGATCCGATGTCAGATGTGAAAGAAGAGGTAATTGTGTGTCTGTGGTTCATCTCATTTTTTCTTATTAGCCTTTTCTTCCAAACTCTCCTCTCTCTCTGTTTCTCTCTCTGCTCGAGTTGAAATGAAGCAATTCAATCGAAATTAAACCAAGAACTCCAGTCGTACATACTTTTTGTTTTTGTTATTTGTTGTCATTCTATATCCATACGTAGATTTTTGTGCATATTACTACCACACACACGCGTTAAATTTACAAACTGACAGCGAAATATCTATCTATACTCTATCTATACATATAGAAAATTCCCTTCAAATGATACATAGAAAATCTAAATAATTTTACATACTTGTACTTGTGTTGTGCCTTGACAGATATTCTGTACATATATTTCTATATGCATAAATGATTGTTGGTTGTGTGCTCGTGTGGCAGTCGTGAGTTTGAGTTTACGTTTAAAATTGAATTCGACCATTGGAGTACATACTCAAATAATACTGATATGACTATATGACAGGGATGGGGAAAAAATGAAATGACATGATTGACACTCTGTAGGAAATTCTACGGCTTTGTTTCTCTATTGTGTTAATGTAGTTTGCAATTAATTCCAAATCTGTGCTCCATGAAAAATTTGAGTTTTTTATTTTTTGTTAAATGTATCTGGACAAAAAGTAAAAGACATTTGTGTGCGTTCTCCGGAAG
This sequence comes from Gisinianus flammeolus, assembly GCA_034699125.1. Lineage (NCBI taxonomy): Eukaryota > Metazoa > Arthropoda > Collembola > Symphypleona > Katiannidae > Gisinianus > Gisinianus flammeolus. The sequence continues at coordinate 8,622 of JAIUND010004415.1, read as the reverse complement.
CCAAAAACTGCCAACGATATGTTGACTATGGAGAGAAACAAGGATTTTTCCTGTCTTGGAAATTCATATGGGGTCTGTATAGTTTCTAGTTGCCCTTTAGTGTTCAAATTATTCTTTGTAGTTACCACACAGACTTCCATTCCATTTTTTTTTGTACAAGAGAAAAGAGAGGGAGAGGAAATGTAAGAGTCATACGATGCAATCGATTGTGTCATTCATCATCATGATATTTCCTATAGGCAGAACTCCGAGTTGTAAAGTCTTTAGTGTATATAGTTGTGCTGAAATTGAAAGGGAAAAAACGGGAGCTGTAGTTAAGTAAAGTAAATTGTGAGGCTTCAGTTGAGACGGAGGATGAGAGCTTGTAAAAATGGATCAAGTAGCATCTTGTGTCTGGTTATGATTTTGTTATCATTGTTTTCTGTGTGTATGTATATTCATGGAATGAAAAGACAAGTGTAATAAATACATACATAGTAAACGTTTATGAATATATGAATTTGATGCATATTGGGATCATGACGAAGAGAAAATGAAAAGGAAAAAAAAATCTGGAGTCACTTATCATGAACGAACAAGAGGAGAGATAAGTAAAAAAGTACGGCCTTCCTTTTCAGATATGTAATTGTAATCCAGATCAATGACCAATGTAATGCTTGAATGCCTCGGATGATGATGACGAAGGGTGATCCGGATCAACCAGCCACCGAAACTACCAATATCATCTTCTCTAATCCTCATCTTATATATATATATCATCACAACTATAATTCTCAATGCTCATAAATGTTTTCCTTCTCCCAATCTCTCTCAATACTTCCACAATATTACTGCACATAACCACAAATGATAAAGATGAAATAAACTGTTTCAAAAGTCATCATGAACAAAATGGAACATAAAACAAGGGGATGCTGTAATGGTTTATTACTACTCTTTAAATGATATCAAGATCCCTATCAGACACCCGTAAAAAAAAAATCAAGCCACTTTCCATTTCATCTATGAATATTCTCATTCATTTCTCCGTGTATATATAGGTAAAAGAAGCATTTAATGCAAATTGAAATAAAAACAGTAGGCAGTAAAGGAAATAAAAAATTTAAACAAACATCATATAAAATCATAACAAATTTTACATTCCATTTTTTTTAAATATCTCAATGGAGGATGAACACATGAGAAATTGTGTGTACATATATATAATTGTGTATCTACGATATGTATATTTTTTTGAGGTTCGATGACGATTGGAGATTATATTATTTTCATTTTATGAGTATATTTCATATTATATAAGTATTTTTGCAAAAGGACGCGGGATCAGTGGGATTTTATAAGTTTATATTAATAAATTAATAAATTAAGCGCTAAAAAAGTTTGTGTATTAAATGTTTCTTCAATTTATCCCTACTGGCAGTTTTGAAGTCGCAATATCGACACTTGTATCTTTTCTCACTGTTCAGGTGACGTTTCATCTGTGTGGATGATTCAGTGTGGAAGTCACAGAGCAAGCAGGCGTACCGGACCGGGTTCGAGGGATACTTTTGGTAACGACAGAACATGATTCTACTAATGGGGATACCACATGGAACGTCTTCGTGATGGACTGTGGCTGTGTGAACACCAACTGACGACTTCCTTCCGGCCCGGTAGGTACATGATTTGAATGTACAGAAGTAGGGCTCAGAAGTGGGCATCCGTCTGACCACCTTCATCTTGGACGATGGTAATTGATGAAGGGAAAATTGAAAAGTGGATAAAGTCGTCAGAGAGTATAGAAAGTTCAAATCCAGTGATGACAACGAAATGCGTCCAGACCAGGATGTCAAAAGTCCGAAATTACCAGTGAGGGACCAACTGGCAGAGCGGGAAGGGCTGAGAAAAACCTCAAAAACAAAAATCAAATTAGTCAGGTTCAAATTTGAGTCTGAGTTTTACTTTTTACTAACTAATCACAGACGAATAAAAAGTAAGTCAAAGAGACTGATTTTGTATCCAAATATTCAGGGCTTTTATACCCGTCCCAGACTGTGAGAAACAAAGGAAAGAAAACGCGCTCCGTTTATGTAAAGCAAAGATGAATAACATTCATCCATAAACTATCCTTGTTATACATACGGAAACGTTAGATAATGAGGAATGTGTGTTTATCTCTGATTTTATATTCCTCAATCAAGTGTTTGGTTTTACATTCTATACTTCACCGGGAAATACTTATGATTTGCAAACAAATAATTAGATTTTGGGTTCAATTTTGCGTGCGGACGGGCAAGATATTTGAAACCTCATGACAGCTCACAGAAAAAAAAGTAAGCAAAAACCTTGATAACTATATTGAGTCGCAGTAGAATTTACAAATATGTGCGGTATTGTAGATACGCAAATTCACAAAAGAGATAGCTGTGTACATTCTACGAACTTTACCCACGTTTTAATGTAGTGCAGTGGGGATCGGTTTAATGTATAGTATTGCTATTTGAAACTAAAACAATTTGAGTAAAACTGGAGGGATACTTTACAATTGTATGTAAATTCGGAAAACAAATAATAGAATGTGAGCTCCGCATGCGGAAACAGTGTAGTGCAAATACAAATTAAAATGCGTGTAGACCTTGCAATTTAACCAAATTTGTCTGTAGTTTCAATCAAATGATGGGCAAGGAAAATCAATAACTAATGCTGCTGTTGTAGTGTTGTGACTGCTGGAGTTGAACTGACTGGGAACTCAACATTTCCATTTTTGTATAACAAAATGTAATCGATGTCAATGTTTTTCATTATGCATGGCATTTAAAAATCATGAGGGCTCATACGATATTTATTCTGTTGTATGTATTTCAAAAAAATACTTTATCATATTTTCTGGGTCTTTTTCATATATATGTAATGTCCTAATGTCTTCCAATATAAGGAGCTATGTAGTAAAGTAATGATTACTTTTTGATACTTGTTATCGTAAGAAAACAAACAACCAAGCTTAGGAAATGTTGTGACATCATTAGGATGTTTTGTATTAATTTCATTAGAAATGATAAGCGATGATTCAGATTGACTAACAATAAGAATACCTTAGAGTAGCGTCAGCGTCGGTATTCTCGGTATCGGACCGATACTATCGGTATGTTTCTACTCTATCTATCTATACATATGGGAAAATATGAAAGGAAGAAAATAAGGAAGAAAATAAAGAAATAAGAAAAGACATGAGTTCTCGCAGTGTTAGTACATTGTACGTACACTCCAAAACTGAGCAAAGTGTCACAACAATACTGGAAAACAATTCAAGAATTTTATATAAATCTGTTCGTTCGTCGTCCGTCCCTTTTGTCCCTTTTTCCTTTGGCCTTTAGATGAAGCGAGAAGCGAGACGCGAGCTCTTTTCCTCCCTTCTTCTTCATTTCCTTTTCCATCCTTACCAACTTCCAACTTGAGCGTGCGTGTTGTACGGTGTCAGTACACTTAAGTGCCTACCTGGGATAGCTCATTTTGTTTGTATGTAAAAAATGTAAACACACACACAGGTATACACTCTCCGTCCGTACGCTATATGTTATACAGTATATACAGATACTCCATACATTGTGTGTCATTTGCTCATGGAGAGCGTCCAAATGAACAGTTTAGTAGTTAAGAATTAGGAAACAGAGCAGGAGTATGCAGTCAACTTTGAAAAAGGTGTGAGACGGACACGAATCCTCGATTAGTTTCCTCTTGTACGTATTTTTTTTACCTCTCTCTCTCTCGACCTGCATCCCTCCATTTAAAAGATGCTCAAAAAACTCAAAAAAAGACGGACAATAAAGGGGAAACTCAAAGATCAAAAAACAAAGTCAAAATAAGATGAAAAAAGGACGACTCTTTGTATCTGTCTCTCCATAAACTGTCTATATGCATATACATGCCTGTTTTATACATACCGATAGAAAATCCAATCGTCATTCGTCCACATCCACTTCCACAGTCAATCTCAAATCTTACATCTTTGAAAGAAATATCCGTTCGTATCAAATTAAGATAAGAATTTTAAGGAAGGCAATGGAAAGCAGCGGGATTTTCTCTCTCTCTCTCTCTCTCTCTCTCTCTCTCTCCACTTTCCTGTATATATAAATATCTGGATGTGTCCATTATACAGATTATTTCTTTGTTTACAACGTGTACTTGACACTTGACTATATCGAACTGCACTTATCTCCCCAGTTATACGCTCGAGACAATGAGACTACAAACGACTAGATGAGAGAGAGAGGAAAAATGATTTTTATGTAAAACCGAATCTCCTTGAAGCATTATTTTCCTTTGTCTTTTATTTATATCCAACAACAAACGATTAGAAAGTATTTGAGTACAAAAAGCAGACAACTTTTCCCTTGAAAATTTCACACCCAGATCATTCAAATTCTAGTAATCCCGGCAGGTTTTCTAATTTTCAGTAAATAATGCAATGCAATGCAAAAACAAAAAAACAAAAAACATTCGTTAATTTTATTATGAGTAACTGAAATCCTAATTAAAGTACATGTCTGCAATATCCATATTTGAAAATAGATAAAGACAATGAGCTAATTGGTAGTAAATACGCAATAGTTGGGGATTCGTTGATGAAGGGTCTTTAGTTTTTCTTTTTTGAGCTATTAAGGGAAAATGTTCCGGTTTTTTAATGTGAATGTCCAACCATATTCATATGTAATAAATAGGAAATGATGGTGAGTGCATTGTTTGTTACTGTGGATAACGATAAGGGGATTCGAGATGGATAAAATTCACTGTACTCGGAAATCCCTTATAAGGTCTGAACGTTTATAAAGGAACGACGTTTGTATTTTGTATTTAGTATCTGTATTTCCTATATACTGTGTGTGATGCAACCATTTACATTTCACACGTAGTCAACTGAATTTGAATTGGAGAATAGAATACTGTATACGTTATTTAAAATGTGGACAGACGAGAGTATAGAGTGAAGACCTTGTGGCAATGCAAAGAATGGAAATCCTACTGTCTTTCAATCTTTCAAACACTCATTGTGGATTTCACTACGGTGGTCTTCCACTTGTATTATCATCTCTCTCTCTCTCTCTCTCTCTCTCTCTCTCTCTCTCTCTCTCTTTAACCGCACATTTTCATGGGCATGAGAACACGTGAAAATGAAATGAAGACAAAATAATATATATTAATAATATAATAATACAAAACCCTAACAGACCAACTCTTGACTTTTCCACCTGTAAACTCAATACCCATCGCACTTTACACACACACACACACACACACACATGGTTCGTCGTAGATAATCCGTCCTTTGAAATTCGAAATCCACACGCTCTCACTTTCTCTCTCACTCCAACTAAATACCAACAATCAAGATAAGTCAATGAGTAAATGGTTTTTTAAATCTCTATTTATTTTCCTTCTTATCTCCGAATTTTTTTGGAGCCCCTTTAGTTTTTAGTTTTTACACGTTTATGATAGTCAATAGTCGGATAGTCTGTAGTCTCTCCGTTTTTTACTGTCTCCTCCTCTCGCCTCGTCTGTTTTCAAAATCATTAGTATTTAGTATTTTATATGTATGTACACATTTCTGAATGTGAGGTCTAAACTTGGAACTGATGAGTATTCGGATTTTACAATAAAATCCCAGTCCATTTCATTATGTATTTCCTAAATCGTGATATTCAATGGGATATTTTCAATAGTCCGTATAGCTAAATGAAATGAAATTTTAATGCGAGTCTAAAATTAATTATGATTCCACAAGAATTTAAAAAGTGTAGATTTTTATTTTTATTACATGATGACAGTTTAAGAGTAGTATTAATAGTGTCTTATCTTTATCTCATCACTTTGCAGTATTGAATGTTTTCAAGATCAACTAAACTCGAGAGTTGTATACTGGAAAGGAAGGAGATGCGTGTAAATGTGTACTGTACTGTACATGTACATGGTCGTATGTTAATGATGGATTTGTTAATATGTACGTAGTTTTTCCTTTAGCCTGTGTATGGGAAGTCATGGATTCCATGCACGGCTTGTGATCTTTTGAAAGAATGACAGGAAATAGAATTGTCTGTCTCAAGTACATCACCTCATCATCTCATCCTCATCATCTTTATATAGTAAACTCAAGATGTGTTCAGTGTATCCTCTTTTTCTTACAACACAGACAACATGTTTAACCATCCTTCACTGTCCCATTTCTCTCTCTCTGTCTCTCTTGTTGTTTTAATTTTAATTTTGAATAGCTTTTCAAATTCTAAACTACTCTTGTTATATCTCATCCTCCATGTCTATTTAGTCCTTTTTATTATTATTAGTGTAATTATTATGCGTATATGTAGTTTCTTAAAATAATTATTTATTACAATGTTTTTCGTGAATTCACTGGCGCTGAAAGAATTGCATGCATCTTTGAATATTACGTATGAACGTATGTAAAAACAAAAAACAAAATGTTGAAAAATCATGACAATGAATGATGAACGCTTTTTGTTATTTGTGCTAATGAGAGTGAATACTGGTCAAAAGACTTTAAGGAAGTGCGCAGAATCTCAACAAGTTGGGATTACTTCGGACTTCAGAAAAAAACTACAAGTCAATTTTACCAATTGGAAGAAAAAAATTGCTTGTTGAAGCCTTTTGGCTAGAACTCTGACGCACAGAACGATTGACTCTTTCCGAATATTGACGCCATGTTGCTTGTTTTATGTATTTCTTGAGTAATTTAAAAGTTGAATGGGGAAATAGAGAATGTTTTATGAATGAAACGGGAGAGTATCGAAATAAAAAAAACATTAGGATGATGGCTCAAATGTCTCCGGTGCCGGTGTGTGCAGGTGGTGATTAGGGAAACAATTAAGACTGGTTCAAAGTGGAAATGAAGTCGAAAGTGACGAGAAACATGAGGGACGGGTCCAAATTGAGAAAGACGATATAGGCTCCAGTTTTAGTTAATGTACGACAAGTAATAATAGTAACACTGGCACTAGCCAACGTTTAGTTGACGACTCCAATGCACATATTATGGTATTATGAGCGACTGCTCTTCAACTTCTAACTGCTACTCGTCTTCATTATATTCCAACTTGTGAGGAGTCTTCTCATTTTCAATTAATTGACTCTCTGTCTCTGACTCACTCCATCCTCCTCCGTCTCTATACTCTCCGCGCATTCTCATTTGAATTGGATAGTTGGTCAAGATAAAAACACTCTGGAGGAATAAAAAGAACAATTTACAACTACTCGGAATGGGAATATCAGATATATCAGATATATGTATGGGAAGGAAAGCATTAAATCATTTACCCACATTTACACACATTCATTTATTCATTTCTCCAAAAGAAGAACGAATTCATTTACGTTTACGTTTCCATTTTACATGATGAGATGAAATCAAGTAGGCACTACATATCTTATAAAATCCTCATTCATTCACCATCCCCAAATCTCAATCTCCCTTGTAAAACAATGTACATATTGTAGGTATTTGTATAAAAAATTGTCTACGGACGTGATAGGCACTGATCACTCGCACTCACTCTCGTTAAAAAACGAAAAAATAGAGACTGGAAAAAAATACGAGCGTAATTAACAAACTCTTTTTTTTGTCCTTCAAGTTCGTCCAAGTGAAAAAAGCTCATTAAAAAGGTACATGAAGCATAATCACAATGGTTTAATTGAAACTAGAGCTCCTTCCCTATCTCTCTCTCTCCATTCATACTTTTACTTTCACTGTGCGCGAGTCTGTCTGTTGAGCTTTCTTCTACAAGCCTCTGGCTATCTGTATTTGATAACACTGATACAAATTCATCATCTCTATTTATAGTGTTATCACCAATTTTATTCAGCAACTGAGAAATTTTGTAAGTTGTGTGGGAGTGAAGGCTTATGCTAGTGTTACAATATAGAGACAATGAAATTCTGTCGCATCCATAAGACACGTCCAGACTTTCGAGAGACCTACCGACTATAGTACTGACGTGTACTATATATTTATATCGTATACATATGTATGTATATTTTAAAAGGGACGGACTCTACCCATTGGAGTAATCCATCCTGTTTTCATATTCTCCTCAATTTTGAGTGAGTATATCGATATACATATGTACATACATACTCAGACCCGACTCATGGTCATGGTCAGACTCTAACTACATATGTACATACTAGAATCCCCTCCATTTGGAATGGGATGTTAAAATAAAGTCAACTATATTATACATACCGAGTTGAATCCGGACAGTTCAGTTTCCATTCCCTTTTCCCAACTAGTGGTTGTGGAAGGAAAGGTCAGAACTGACCCTTTCCACAATTTTGGATTTTCTTATATACTCTCAAGTCCCTCCTCCATTGGATATTGTCCCTTATGGATTTTGTTATTGGGTGATCAGGATTTTTGTTATCTCCAGGTTGCATAACTATTGGGGACTTTGTATTTTCTTCACACATTTTGACTCCAAGTTAGTCAAAAAGTTCCCCAAAAAGTACCTCACTCTATATTTTTTTCGTATGCTCATGTCCATACTATCTGTATATAGTATATATATATGGGGTTGTGGATAAGAAAACCCGCCGGAGACGTATTTTCACTTTTTTGCATATTAATATGTAGGAGAACAT
>JAIUND010004414.1:0-12077 GCA_034699125.1 Gisinianus flammeolus | reverse complement strand
AAAAAATATCAACTTCAATAATTTTTTCCCAGAGTGGCCCAAAAAATTTCGAATTTTTTTTTCGAAATTCGTAATCTTCTGATTTTTCTCGATTTTTTACGCATGGTCCGATCAAAATCCGTTTTTTAGCCCAAAATCGGTAACCTCCTTTATGGACGTATTTGAAGTACTGGATTATGAAGTGTGTAGTCCACATGTGTATAATAATAATTGGCTTGTACTAATTTTTATTTTGATTATTAATGTCATTATTTTACAGCTATTTCCAGTAGAACGTCGGTTCTATAATAGAGCGGAATTGGCTTATCATAAAAGAAAAGGAGATAAAAATGATACATCGCATCGAGGTCATCCCCTGTGCAAATTCTGCGATCAAAGATACTTTGTGAGTTCATATCTCCGTTTTCCTTTTCATTCGTATTCGTATTTGTTTTAAATGTACTGAGAAACAACTAATGTAGTTCTAAATACTTAAGGATGAAGATGAACTGTACAAGCATTTGCGGAAAGACCACTATTTCTGTCATTTTTGTGATGCCGATGGGAAGAATGAATACTATAATGCATACGAAGATTTACGAGTCCATTTCAGATGTGAACATTTTCTATGTGAGGAAGAAAATTGTAAAGATGAAAAATTTACCTCTGTATTTCGGACTGAAATAGATCTCAAAGGTATTCTATACCGATGTCTTATATTATTAGTATTTTGTAATATTTTGTCAAGTAATTTGTTGTTTACAGTACAAAAATAAAAAATAAAATGGATTCTCTTTGGTTTTAGCTCATTTGGCTTCCTGTCATAGCCGACTTCTTGGGAAGCATGGTTTAAAACAGGCTAGGCATTTGGATGTGGAATTTAATTTAGCTCCTCGTCCAGAAGACGCTGGAAAATCACGACGGAATCAACATTACAATAACCGTGGAAGTGATCGTGTGGGAAATGATCGTCGTAATGATGGTCAAAATACTCGAGATCGGTGAGAAAATGATTTAAAAATTTAAATTTATATTTTATAAAATGAGAGAGACTTGAATTATCAATACATTTTGTATTATTTATTTTACCATTATTGATACGGTGCCTTGCTCAAAGTCAAATAAACGATTGATTGTTTATTTTACCCTATAGCGATCAACATGCAGAAAGTTTTCCGTACACCGATGAACGTTTAGATCATTTGCCTAGTCGGGAGATTGTGCAAATGCCACCACAGAAAGCTCCCGATTTAAATTTAGAATCAGCCAAAGACTTTCCTACTTTGGGCGGTTTAGGTGGGAGTGACGCTCAAGCTAGTCGGCCATTAAATTCGATTACACCAATAGCTAATGGTTTAGCGGCCAATCGGGGTGGCCAGTCAATATCACAACGTCTAGCATATAGTAACGGAATGAATGTAGGACCGGGAAAAGACAGCACCACAAGCTCAATGGTTAATAAGAAACCAAATTGGAATGTCAAGGTAACCGGCTCAAATAAAATGGACGAAGAGTTTCCAGCTCTTAGCTCACAACCAGGAAGTTCCGCCGGTGGGAGTAATTTTTCGTCGAGTAGTCGTCATCAACAGCCGGGACCGAATTCGTTCATGAATATAACAAGAATAGCTGCTAAACCTTTAGTCGTTCCAACTTCGACATCTATTAAACCAAGACAAGCAGTTCCTGGATCTGATGATTTTCCCGCACTAGGTCGAAGTTCAGCTATTAATGGTGGTAGTAATGGTGCCAAAGGGAGTGCTTGGTCAGGCTCGGGCGTAAAAATGAAGCAGGTAAATTATTATTCATTCTTATTATGTGTTTAATATTCAATTAGTTTTTTATATGTAATTCGTATATACTACTGTGTGTACCGTATTTTTGTTTTATAGCTATGTTAATTCAATATTCTTACGAATGGTATTTATTATATTAATTGATATTTAGGGAGGTCGTGGAGAGTATCAAGGGAAAAAAGTACCTACACCAGCTCCCGCCATTCCTACTGGAAGGCAGGAATCCTCTTCATCGTCTAATGGTTTCCTTCTACGAGAAGAAGATTTTAAATACGTCCCACTCGGAATTAATCGAAACAAAGTGAAAGCCAATAATTTTGGTGATTATCAGCATAAAAAAAAGTAAAGAAAAAAGCGAAACAGAAAAGGAACGATTCCTAATAATCAATTTCTAACTGAAAATGTTAGCAAGTTAGTATCATCAATTTATTGCTATTATTTTAATATTACATAGATTATATTTTGAAATTTTGAGAATTTCTTTCACTACTGGAGAATATTATTACTATTATCGATAGTTTGTGTTAGACTTCCACGTTATTTTAATGGCAATTATTATTATTTCGCACTCTTTTAAAGAAATACGAATATTATTATGACTAGAAAGTTTAAATTTCAGCTATGTATGGAGTTTACATGTACAAAGTGCATTTTAGCTGAATGTCATAATGTAATAATATTCCTTTTCATTTCACAGATCATTTCAAATATACATCATACAGAGCAATATTTTTTTAAAGATAGTTGTTGTTATTGTTGTTGTTTTTAAAGAAAATATACTATACATATACTAATACTAGTACTTTTTACAGAGTCATGTACAATAGCTACTGTAATAGTAATGATTATTATTGGCGACTTTATACAGTATTGTACTATCAAAAGAATTTTAGCTCTAATAATAGTAAAATACGAAAAAATTTAACAACCTTTAGTGCAAATTAAGTAATCCCAAAGTGCCTTTGAAATTGTCTAAGCCCTATAACATTTAAAACGTGGTTAGATTTTCTCAACCACAAGGATAAAGTCTCGCCGCACATGTTTTACGGGTGAATTATGTAAACAACTCTTAGCAGTAATAAAAAAAGTACTGCTAATAAGTAATTTTTGTTATATTAAATTGTATTAATTTTAATGTATGTTCAATACATAATACTTACAACCAAAATATTATGTACCTGTGTGTACTCTACTATGTACGTCTATGGCGTGTACATACAAAATCTTTGCTTACTACTAAATTATTCTACCGATTATAGTTTATTACGTAAGTATGTATTAAATGTGTAGAAGCATTTGATTTGGTTACTAAAGACATATTATTATACTATTCGACATACGACTTACTACTTTAAATATTAATCATTTGATTATTACACGCCACTGGAACTTGGAATGCCATTGAATGTTATTCAAATTGTTTTCCTGGACGGCAGTAACTACTCGTAAGTAGGTACATAATAAAAGTACTACCTACAATTTGGAAAAATGCAAGTTATCGAACGTCAATTTATTATGGGTACCTAGCTGTGACACTTTCATACAATGTACCTATTATTTGTACATGTATACACTTATTTGTTGATAGATTGTAGTGCAAATAAGAATTAGAAAGAGGAGAAGGAGAGAAAAAGGGAAATCTTTGATGAATTATTCGCCAAACCCAACATGTCAGTTTTCATGGACATCCATAGCTCGAGGATGTTATGTTCGTCATGTTTAAGATACCTCCTTTATTTGAATTTATCAGATACTATGTTTAAATTTCTATAGGTTAATTATCGGAATTTACATGATTGCAACTGTTATGAGTGTAAGCACTATGCGACAGGGAAGTAATGTCACGAGTCGCTTCTGGAGCTCCTGTCTGGTGAACATTGAAAGGCTCTTCAACTGGAAAGTATAGAGGGGAATATGTAAATGATGGACTCTAGATATTTGACAGAATAATAAGATTCCTGATTGGGTCCTCATTTTTTTTTATCAGAATCAGAACTTCAGAACACATCATCATTATACTTGAAGACTACCAACTTTTCAACTCTGAAATTTTCAATTCCTCTGTGTAAGAGGAGGCTCTTACATATATATGTTCATGAGGAACTTATACACATTGAATAAGTCCTTTTTTTTTTAGATTTGCGATCTGAGATGTTAGAATTTCATATAATTTGGATATCTAATAGTTTTTTTCATGTTTATTTTTCCTAATAATGTGATACATTATGTTTGGGAAATGTGTAAGGCCATCTGAATATAAAATACATACACAATGTGTCTTGTACATGCTTCGTTTCCTCGATTTCTTTCATATGATATAAATACAGCTTGCTTATATCTGTAACTAATTGAAGCGAGTAAATTTTCTGTGAGTAGGAAATTATGCTATACGGGGCTATTGAAATACCGTGTATACCTTGAATATGATGTCTAGAATGAGCGTTTTGAAAAAGTTAACTTTAGAGGCTCTTAAGTTTAGACACACATACGAATATGGACTTAGGTACATGCTATTCAATTTACTTAATTTTAATTTTACTTCATTCCGCCGTCTTATATATGTACATCTTCCCAAACTTTAATTTCATTACAGAGGTCTTCATTGTATCCATATCCATATCCCTATACAGTATAAATATAGAGATGTTTTCAAAGGATTCACAGTGTGTCAGTAAACTAGCTCTTGTCACACGTCATTGAATCAAGCCATGAAATTCAAGCTTGCGAATAAAAAATTTTTTCAAAGAGAACAAAAGACTTGTACGAACCTCTATCATTTCAAGATACAATTATGCAAACAAGAAAAACTAAACACTCGTCTTATACGAGCTTTTGTGAATTCCTTGCTGGTAAAAAATAGTTCGAATAATCGTATCGTATCTCACTTTGCATGAAAAACTAAAAAATTTTGTGAACATAATACAATAACTGTTCTACTCTCACATTCTTCAAGCTCATTTTTATTGTAGGTATAATATCACGCGTAAAAAATTATTCTTCCTTTATACAGTAAAACACTGGCCGACAAAACGTATGTGTTGAATGTACCAGCCCGTGCGAAATTCATGGAATCTCTCATAATGGCTTGAAAGTTGTGTGGGTGGGTGTGTGTGTGTTGCGATTTTCGTAGTCGTATTTATTGCTTCCATTAAATTATTATTAGTCATATAATGTTGCTATTATTATAATCTAATGTATAGTCGTTCATTCGAACTAAAAGTCGAGTTCTTTCCCCGCAACAAAAGGGTTTATTTTTCTTTTTATATATGTAGTACATATTATGTACATTTGATATTTGTATGCAACGAAGGAATCCCCTTACTGTACAATATGTGAAAATAAAACAGTGTAGGGAAAAAACAAATGTTCGGTGGGATTTCTCAACTCAATATCCATGTAGAATATATAGTAGAATGGAACAAACACATACGTGGGAGCTGGTAGTCCACGTTATATTATTATTATTATTATTACTAATATCACGGTGGCTGTGCTTTGACTAAACTAAAAGAGCACATTTATGGTTAGATTTTACGGTTATGTCATGATAACTTGCTCGCAAGCCATTCATTTACCTACTCATGAACTTATACCATATACATGTATATACTTATATATATATATATATATATATATATGCCGTATAACTACAGCGACTATTTTTTATTATCGATTGAATTCTCTCTCTTACTTTCTCTTTTTCTTTAAAAGTCATACACGAGGGTTTTCAGAGAGCTGCTATATATTTCTTATTACATCTGCGTATACTATGTATATGAACAATGTACATACATGCTGTAACCATATTCAAAGACGACTTGAAGAAAGGTGCAAAAGGAAATTTCCAATGAGAATCAACTTGAGCATGATGGTAATATTGCCTCCGATTGTATATATGTGACCTGATGTTGCTGCTCTCTTTCTCTCTTTCTCTTGCACACACAGTACCACACACAATTCCTGTCTAACCTCACTCCTACCAAATTTTCTCATCGCTAATGAGACTCAGAGATCTCCTCCAAGTCAATTTGGCTTCCACTTGAATGTTATGACAACATCATACGGGGCTCAAAAGTGAGGCTAACATCAAATAAAACTTTGCATGTATTCTCTCCAAGCGTGCCAATATAAGTAAGTACTTATTATGTACCTACTTTTATACGTTGATCTGCATGTTATAGGTTCATAAATCAAGTATGTGTGCATGTGCATGTGCATGTCTCATCTCAACTCTCTTGAGGAAATAGTCATATATTCTTCAGATATTTAGATATTCATAGAACGGATGCTTCATGTGTCGTTAATATTTCATTTATATTCTAGTTCAAATTTAATATCACGTTATCCCTATCACATAAATTCAAGTTAGAATTAATAAAACTTACGATTATTGCTAAACAGAAACTGGAAATCACTTATTTTAATAAAACTATATGATTCTGTCTTTTATTTGTGTAACTAAAAACATGAAGTTGTCCACACAGTCGCGAATCATAAAGTTTCTTATTTGAATATAATTGATACTGAGGGGTTATGGAGTTCACACAAGAAATAAATGAGTGAAAACCGGGTTCTAATTGTCATATATTTAGTATAAAACATGGCTCTTGATCCTTTGAAGTACAATATTCATAGACATATTTTACTTACATAGTACTTTTGATACTATTGCCAATAAGAGTATAGAAACTAGATAAGAAATTACGGAGCCAAGCATTTTGGGACCATGCATCGATTGACTTTATAGTTTGCATTTACACATTGATTCAGACACACACCTAAATTTGTGTGTGTATACACAACTCATGAGTACACAGGGGTATAAAAAGAATTTTAGCATTCAAATTAGATTATATAGGTCTAGGTAAAAAAGATTCATGGATGACAAAATAATTTTGGTAAAAAAAACCACACTTCTTTTATATTTGAAATGGAGGAAAATACCGGAATTGTAGCTGGAAGGAGAGAATTTATCAAAGAAAGTAGAAAAAAAACTGAGGAAAGCGTCGAGTATTACAAAAATTTCCATATCAAAGTACAATCTAATAAAAAAGACGGTATGTATATATGTACATACCGTGGATGGTAGGAGGGGAGTGTCTGTGGCTAGGTAGCACCAAACTACAGATACAAAAACCGTAGAGAGTAGATTCAAGTTAGTGGGTACCACTAACACTCAAAACCATGCAACTCGAAACTTACAACTTACACTTAAATATTACTCACACAGGGAAAGAGCTCCTTTATACTTATAATGTATAAGAACCTCTTTTGAAGCATCGAAGTCAATACTTATCTAGCTGTCTCATTCAGGATTAGATCAGACGAATGGATATTATAATGTAGGAACTATAAAGAACAAGAACACGAGAAGAACCAAGACCAAGAGGCATCATGGACCAAATACTTCCTGTCTAATACTAGTAAAGAAAAAAGGAAAGTGACTACACAAAACTACATACAAACTATATATTATCATGTATATGTCTCAAACGCATCCATATACAGACTCTATATGTAGATTTATCAAGATTCAAGAAACGTCGAGAGAGAGAGGAAGAGGAAGAGAAAGTGAAAGAGAGGGAAAGAATACGAAGAAGAGAAGGGGAAACTTGCCAGAGAGGAATATCTACCGTCGGATAAAGAGGTATTATCTTGCATTTAATCTGTAATCTACGTCTACATTCATCCTTGTTGAGTCCCAATTGACATGGAAGATATAAAAGCGATACGCAAAAAACATTGATATTGATATTGTACTTTCATTGTGAGGCACCAACCAACGTTCCAACGGAATCCTTTTGTACTCTATACAAGCCGCACATTAATAAATGTTTTTCTTTCTCAGTCTTCTGCTCTTTCTGTTCCCTTCCAGACTTCCAGCTTGTGCGCTCTACGGATACAGTTAACTCGTGTATGTACTATTCATTTCACTTCCTGACTGCCTCCTTCTACTTCTACTTCTTTTTCTTTGCAATCTCCATTACCGTTCAGCGTAACGAAATTCTCCAGTCATCTTTTTCCATCCCTCCGAATTTCGCTTCTTTCGTGTCCTTTCCTTGGGTCCTCCATTCATACATTTTGACTCTAGTAATTATTATTGTCATGTCATAGTTGACGACGTCGTCGTTGACGACATTTCTTGCAATTAATTTGAAGATGTAGGTTTCATTTTTTAGAGCTATAGCTGGAGTTACTAGAGATCAAAGGAAGGAGATGAGGAAGAAAGAAAGTCTGGGTATTCGTGTGATTTGGAATTGGACGTTCTACATACTCTCTCTCTCTCTCTCTCTCTCTCTCTGTATGTAACAGCTCACACACCAAACTAAAACTTTTTTTCTTCTTGTTCATGATTTGACGACGACGGTGAAAATCTGGAACCTGCATTCCTTCAAGATCTACCACCACCACCAATTCAAAAGCTACACGGAGAGAAAAATCCATACATATCAAGATGATGAAAAGAGGTCATAGCAAAAACTTTATTTTTTCGTTCTCATTTCTAATTACTTAAGTCATTAATTACTACCAACCCTCACATTCCCCCCCCCCCCCCCACCGAATTAATTTCTTTAAGTCTCATTTATGTATATACCTAATTGCCTTCAACATAATCCTAACCACAGATTGTACACGTCAAGTTTGTACTTTGTTTCAAATTGACAGCAAACATTATGACACAGATACGCGTGTACTTGCAGTATTTTTCATCATGATTTGACTTACCCTAGTCGACCCTACTCAATACACAGCAACAATTAAATTAGTTCCCAAGAGTATATGTACTTACCTACCTCGTAGCTATAGCTATAGTACCTTCCTCTTCCTACTTGCATCATGCATATATACCTACACAACTTCTCTGGGAGTTATGAAATCAACTTCCTTACTTCAACTTGAAAATTTTTAGCGTTATCATTCCCTGACATAAGTAATGTACAATACGAGAGAATATGAGACGAGTAAAGCACTCTTCCAATCTCGTGCATAGATATTTTGTACGTACATACAATGCAATAAGATACACACGGAGAGAGATTAGAATAAAAAGATATTACACAGAGCTCAATACATTCAAGAAGTAGCGTAAAGATAGAGAAAGAGGAAACGTGTTCGCGGTAAAGGCTTCATCTGAGGCTTTCAAATCTACATGAACCATATATAGAAAAAAACTTATTTCAAAGTATGCTCGTACGCATACCTAGGTACATATTTCCATATACAAAATGACATGAGGTACACAAAGTCATAATAATGTACGACCAAAACTACGAAGTGCCTCTTTGTCAAGAGTTTTTACTCTCCTCGCCGCATGCACAAGGGATGGGGGATTTCCAGTGTAAAATTTATGTACTTGAACACGATTACGAATTATGAATTAAAATGTACATACAAAATGTTTCATGTTTATGTACATAGGTATTATATAAATTAATGATTTGATCTACAAATTTATCTTCATTCCTGGCAGGAATTGTCTACAAGAGGAAGACTGTCTAGGTATTTATTATTTTCTATTCAGCCTGCATATTTCACTTAAACTGAAAAACCTTCACAAAACGTAACCTATACACAAAACCTATCGTATACATATACGAAAGAGTAGAGGAGAGTAAGAGCACGGAAGCGGCACGAGTTTTCTTCTCTAGAGGACGAGCTGAGAGCTGAGAGTTGGTTCGTTTTTCTACATGCATATCATTAGCCTAGAACCAACACCAGCCAGAATGGTCAGAATACTGATACAAAAGACAGGGACAGAGGAGAGACAACATCTTCTTGGAAATCCAATCCGTCTTCTCCCCCGGTATTCGTTTTTGTGTGTTTTAGTTTCCATGCACTGCTACGAATGTAAAATATCTGTAAACTGGCGGGGGGAGAGAGAGGAAGGATGAGGAAGAATGTTTTGATTTCGGTTTTCCGTACTGTTGGTTTGTAAAATAATGTATAGAATAACGTGTGTAAAATACGAGTAGGTACTACGTACAGTACAGAGTACAGACACACTGGGAGAGAGAAGAGGGCCTGGTGGTAAAAGGTAGTAAGTAGTGACGGAAAAAGCTAAAGCTACTCACCACAGATAGCAGATAGGAGAAACTATGGAGAGAGAGAGAGAGAGAAAGAGTACTCAGGTACTATTATCAAACTATCCTACAGAGGATTATCATGACCCATTCGCTGCTGTCGTCCACACGGCTCAAGGCTTCCCGCTGCCACTCGACTCACTCGACCAAAGTGCCTCCTTCTAAGCCCTAAATATTTTACAAGCCCTGACTTGTCTCTCTAGAGAGACGGCAAATAGCGAGAGAGAAAAATACTAACTAACAGGCGAGAGAGAGAGAGAGAGAAATACCGGAGCAAAAGCGTAATGGCAAACCTAAAAGAAACCAGAGAGAGAGAGAGAGAAAGTGAAGAATTTATATGTGCAAGATGCACATAGTGTGTACAGAACTCGGTGTATCTGTATTACAGAACCCACTGACTCTGCATCTATCCATGTCATATGTAGGTACACGAGAGATTCTACATTTTACTTACTGCAGACAGTACAGACCTAAAGTTTAAAGTTGGAGAGAGAGATTCCCTATTTATTTCTCACTCAGGTCATCACACACACACACACACACCACGCACACACACAAGAGTTGAAATATTTTATCTATTGAGTAACTTTTTATATGTTATATCCTAGGATAAAGTGCGTGTACCTACAACTCTCAAAGTCTCTTCAATGCACAGTATTTCTCTCGCTCTCTGTCCCTATCTCTTCCTCCTGAATTTTTAATGAAGCTTCCAATTCCACATTCAACATTCAGCATATTCTTCTATAGAAAATGTACAAAATGTAGTCAATACATATTTATATACATACATTTTTTTCCAGGTACACCAGGCAATTCTGTATTTTAACCAATTTTCACTCTCAACTTCCTCCATGCTTTCCTTTATACCTTCCTTCATGTATATATGAAACTCTACACCAACTTTTCACCCACGAAAATTGATGGACGGAATTCCTAGTACACACAAACACACTAAGCTCACTCAAAAACTCAAAACATCATAGGAACATGTGAAATGTCAATACATTCCTAATTTATCATTTGAATTTGCATCAGAGATGAATGTAGTTGCTTAGTTTATGAGAGAGATCCTACAAGTACGCCCTCCAATTACGCAATAACGTAATGATGAATCCATCACATATTTTATGCTCTAACTAATCAGTCCAAGAAAAAAATCTTTTTTTTTTTAAATTCAAATTCTCATCCAACAAAGTTTTTTACGAGCACATTTAAAGATGAAATATATAAAAAAAAAGTAATGAAATTAAGGAGAAGGGATATGGCCGTAAACTAAATATGCATAGGGAGGGATTACAGGTGAACTATATAGCTATAGCCTCATTGAAATGGCTCAGGTTCTTCTCGTTATTATTATTCCTCATCGCCATTACTATGTTTTGTGATTTTCAGAATAATCTGAACTTGAAGGCTTTGGCAAAACCTTGAGCTTTGAATTGGTACAATTATTATACTATTATTCCTTTTCCAATACTTTTCCATTTCTTTCAATAAATAAATAGAACATGCAAAGTAAAATAAAATAAAATAGGATACGATGCGGGAAACACTATTTAATTTAATTTCCCCCGTTTGTTCAGGCTAGAAAAATGCGGAGCAAGTGGAGATGAAATAAGATGACAGTATATGGATTTAGTCGCGAGGATCTCTTTCTCTTTCTGTCTGTCTCTGCAAGAGAAGATGAATTCGGTAAATATATAAACAATATAATGCATGAAATTGTGTGTACATTTATGTGAAATGGGAACGGAGAGAGAGAGAGAGAGAGAAGGAAAGAGAGTGAAAGGGATAAAAGGTGAAAGCAAGTATTTCCCATCACGTCTCGCCGCAGCAGAAAACCCAGCACGCTCGTGAATATTTATGCGCTAGGTTGGATAGGAGAGAGACAGCATCTTTTAACACGAGCACATGAGAATAGGAAATGACTACAAGCTGAAGATGGCACGTGCATAACATGTGTGTATAAAATTTCTTTTCTTCCTCTCTGTTTCTCTCTCTCTCTCTCTCTCTTAGTGTTTCGTTTCCACGTCTCTTGTCTTTGTTTCCCTTGTCAATACAGTATTAGATGACGTCTGTATTTCAAATTTGGATACAATATACAAAATACAGAATGCAGAGTACGACGAGAGACGACAGGGGAAGACGAATGAAAGACATTCACACACACACACACACACACACACACACACACACACACACACACACACACACACACACAAATAGT
>JAIUND010004413.1:0-12081 GCA_034699125.1 Gisinianus flammeolus | reverse complement strand
GTGTGAGATTCTCAACAATGCTTTAAGTTGTTTTCTTTTCTATTATTATTATTATTATTATTATTTGAGCTCACGTACTGTATAGATAGTAGATACAGGTATATAGTATCAACAAATGGTCATGTCTTCAAGTTGCCGCAGTAAAGTATATTTTTATTTCAAAATAAGTCAAAATTGACTGAATTAATCATTCGACTTTACATATTTTCACGTCTCCGCACTTCCGCAGTCACTAATATAAGCTTTCAACTATCCTGACGCTCTTGGCGAGTTCTAAAAGTGACAAACGACTCTTTTTTTATGCCGTTGCAGTGTTGTACAATGATCTCGTAGAGTCGATTCAGTATAAAAAGGTATTATTTAAGTTAATTTAAGTACTTATTTATTGAGAATTTTCTAGTATTAGGATTACAAAAGAATCGGCAAATAGATTTAAGGAATTAGGAACTTTAAAAGAATTACCTAGAATTGTAATTACAAAGATTTTCCCCAAAAGAATTTGTACTTGGAATTGGAATAAGCAAAAAATGGGATTAGACATCACTGCGGTACTGACGCTTTTGAAAAACAGACTTTTTTTTTTATCCAATTCTGTAAAATAGTTAATTGGAATTTGATTGCGTTGTAAGCTGTATATTTGATATCTATATATATATTTATTTCAAACGAGAGGTGTCTAATCAATTTGATTAAATCAGAGATCAGGTAATTCACACACATAATTAATTTATTGACTATGTCACTTTACAATGTAAAGTTTATATTGCATTCTTACTGTGCAGTAAAGAACTTAAGTCACTACGCAATTACGCATTACACGGTTTAGGCTAATTAAGAGTTATTCTCTGAGCTTGTTTTTATTTAATACTGTGTAATTATAAGACATTGTAATTTTGAGTTTTGCTTCTCTCTCACTTGCAGAGAATTAAAGATTGGCGGTGATGTCGTCGGTTGATGAGAAGACGAAAACTGGAGATGATAAAACGCGGAGTCAAGACGAGTCCATTAAAATGGGTTCTTTAGCTGCTGAGGTTAGTGTTTTGATGATATTCGATATCAACAGTAATATTATTAATTATTATGCATGGAAATGTTGATACTCGGTATGATATTTTGGTGTGTGTATTAATTTTACAGATTGAACAAATTGCTGATGTTGTTGTCGCTGGTTCTAGTGCCGGAAGCTCCTCAGACGTCGTTCAAAAGGACAACAAGAGGAAATCATTGGTAAGGATCGAGAACATGATAATTACTACAAAAATATTATTATTATGTACATGAATAGAGATTGTTTGATGATCCTCATTTAAACATGTACAGTATAGGTATTTATGAAAACCGAAAGTTAATCAAGTCTAATAATTAATTAACTCACTTGATTGTTTTAGGAAATGAAAGAGAAGGTTGGAGAAGAAGATGAAACCTTGATGGAGCCGATGCAAATGGAAAAGGTGAGAGAACGATAATCATTTAATTAAAAATTAAAATGAACCCTTTCCCAATTTTTGTCATCTTGTTGTTGTTGTTGAGTCTGAGTCATTTCCTTCCATTTAATTCTGTATTACTTAAATAGTATTAATTGAGGTTCTCCGCCAGAATAGGGACCGTTTCTGTAAAACCACTTTTCTGCACATTTATAGACAACAGCACATGGAGAATATTTTAGGACAAGTTTAAACCATTTTTACTTAAAAGAACTAATTTAAAATCGTCGTTACACTTTTCCAAAAATTCTAAATTAAAGTAAACCGATGATTTGTGTAAATTTAAATTCAATAACAATCATTGAGAAACTTTATTTACGCGCCAAACAGCCGAGAATATTCAAGGCGCTATAACTCAGAATCTAGGTATACAGAAACGACCCCTTTTCTTACGGTCTTCTACAATTATTAATTTAGTTCCACTCAATAAAATTGTCCATGTAAAATATCTGTTTTATTTACTTTTGTTCTTGTACATGTATAGATTGTGGCTCTGATATTTGGGTTCTTGGATTTCGCAACACTCCTCTGGTCCGAGGAGTATGTCCAGTTTGGAAGAGTGAAGCGACCAAATTAATTTTCGAAAAGGGCTTTTTCCGTGTCCCACCCGATGTCTATAGTCTCAGTTATCGTAAGAGAGAAAAGACGAAGGGAGCCATCCAGGAATTGTTGTCCTCAGGAATTTATTACCGAATAGAAAATTTACACCTCGTGGACGAACGAGATTTTCAAATTTGTAAATCCCTTTCCGTTATTGGGCCGGAAGTGACTCATCTTAAATTGCAATTGGAAACTGAATGGTCATTTGCAGAGTCCCCAATTCTCCCTACAGAACTCCCAAAGTTGACTACCATCACGGTAATATGTGGGGAGCCGGAAGTGGTGGATGATTACGATGAGGTTTCTCGTCGCTACTTGAATTTGCTCCTGACGAATTTCCCTCCCAATCAAAGTCAACCAGTCAAAATCTCTCTTTTTGACTTCCGGTCCACCACAACCATAAGCGGCGGGAATTTGGAGAAACTGGAGGCATTCTCAAAGTGCCCCATCCTCATCGCAAATCTTCGAATTCAATTGGGTTCCATTCTGGAGAAACCATCCGAGTGGGACCGAGTCTCAAAAATCCTGAACAAGATCCTCCTGAAGAGTAAGGACACGCTCGAAGGGATTCAATTGCGAGAGCCCATCGGATTTTTACCCGGACTGAATATACCGGAAATGTCGGGGTTGTCAACTCTCTCCATCTTTCTCACACTCAAAAATGAAAGTCCGACCCTGGGTTTTCTCCAAGATGGTTTACTCCTCCCTCGAGCATTCCGATTCCCTCAAAATGTCCCACAACTCACCAAGGTCAAGATAAAAATAAGGAAAGCCAAGCGATGGTCAGTGTTGACCCTCCCAATGGACATTTGGACCACAGTTTTGAAACGTGCCAGAGTCGCATCCAAAGTTAAGTCCGTGACATTGGGAGACTCTGGTTTGGGACTGAGTACGTCATTGGCCACGACTTTCCCGGCTGCTTCAATTATAGTTGAGTATCCAGAACCGGGCTCGTCTTCCGACACCTCCGTCGGTGGCTACGATAGATATTCGGACTACGGTGACGATGGTGAATATGATGGGACGGACGACGACCCGGATTATACAGCTTGCAGTAACGAATGCGAATATTGCGGGAATTGCAACTACTGAATAAAAAGTAGTCCTTCATTTTCCTTTATTGATTATTGATATTAATAATATTAATAATTAATTCCAATGTCAATATACTTAATTTTGTTTTCATTTCTTCCAACGAGATATATATTTGAATCTTTCTGTATTGCTAATAATCATTTTCCTCAATGAATGAATTCTTAATTAAATGATGGAAACACTGATTTAAAAAATACTCGAATTAATAATTATCCACACTTTCCATCGTCATCTTTATCTTCCGTGAGAGGTTTTATTCGACTAATTAAACTGCTTGTGTATTTTGTATATAAATTACATTACAGACAAGATAAAAACTGGAGAGATTTTTTTTTGAGATTGATCTCGAGATCACAAATTATCAATTTATATTATACCACATAATTCAATAATTCAAGTTCATTTAATCGTGCAGTGTCTACCGATAAAAATATATTTAAATAGGATTATATTTTAATTGTAATTATAAGCTTGATTTGGTTAGAATCAAAAAAATGAAAATGAAAATGATGAGGATTGGCAGTTGTCAATTGTCATGTGGACTATTAAAAAAAACTACGATATAGAAACTATAAAGTGACAACGACTCGATTGGGATTGAGAATGTCCAATTTGAACATGTAGACGGAACCAAAGAAGATGAGAGGAAGACCAAGGAAAGCACAGATGAGTTCCCCACTGAAGACGGGCATCCATACGAGTACATTGACATTGATTTGGACGAATGACCACCAGAGCCCCACAATGGGGAACCCCAAACAAGTCACACAAATGGCGATGATGGTCGAGCGAAGTAAGAGCGTCAGGTAAGTAAATGACTGGGAATAGACAAAGAGAGCAATGATGAGACACCAGGAAGTTGAATCATGCAAACATTTCTCGAAACTCGTCCAGACCAACCACAAAAAACTCGTCACCGTCGTCCCCTATATAATTCAAAACAAAAAAAAAACAATCCAAACATTCAAAAATATATCTGTACATATAAGAAATTTCCTCATGGATTTGTTGTTTTGCTTTTTCTTTTCTTTTTGCTTTGCTTTTTTTACCTTGCCAATCCCAAAACCCGGAATGAATTCCGTCCAAAAAAGGGAAACAATGAAAGTCCAAGTGGCAATATGAAACCAAAAGACGGCATTGAAAACGGTGATGTAAGAGATTTTTGAATATGGATTGTGAAAGAGATGAGAGCGAGGATTTGGTGAGAATAAATCCGGTTCCGGTTCTGGATCGTCCACAGTGAGTGAGGACTCCACCGTAGCCGTCGTTTCCCCTTGTTGTTGTTGTTGTTGTTGGGGGGATGGACACTGCTGACCATCCGTGGATTTGACCCGGAGGAACGTCATCTTCACCGCGTTTGTCTCATCACTGGGTCGTATTTTAAATTGCGGACACGGAATGATAGACTCGAGACAAAACATGGCCACAGTCCACAACCAAATGGCGACGACAAAAGCAAGAGTCCACACCAAATGAACTTTCCATGTCCAAATGTCTTTGGGTGGATGGGAATAGTAAACACCCCGACAACGATGCTCATCCACCAGCATGTAGTCCACACTCACAAACACTCCTGCCGCCACCGAGAGCAATGCAAAGGCTCGCTTGAAACCCAAATCTGTGCAACAATTCTCACAAAAAAAAAATTAATTCACATGTCACATCCCATCAATTTGAATTTCAGAGGCAAAATGTATGAAATCCTTACGTCGCCATTTGCTGACAGCGTGAGTGATGATTGCAAAGATGATGACGAGCCCCAAGAGAGGATCCTGATAATTACAGAGGACTTTATTGTCCTCCCACGCGGAGCAAATGGAGAGCACACTCAGACCCACCGAGAATCCAATCTTGACGATATTTCTCCAGGAGACGGTGGGTTTGATGACGGTGAATTCATCTCCAGTGAGCAGCCCAGTACCCCTCCCCCCTCCTCCTCGTCCTCGTCCACCCCCAGCCCCAGCACTTGGACTCTGCCCATGTCCGAAATACACGAGTTTCATCCCCAGAGCAATGAGTAAGAATAAAATGACTAAAATGGTGGCGATTGCAAAGCAAGCGGAGAACCCATCACTCCGTTCATCTTCCGTCACTTGCTCCAGATGAATGGGGAAGGAAATGAGGACGCCGGCGGAGGAACACACTGTCAGCGCACTCGAGATGATCATCCGCCAATGAAACCACCATAATTCCATGGCCCATTTACTGGAACGACGGAGACGGAGGAGAGACCATCGATGAGGAGGAGTTGATGATGATGAGGATGATGATTGACTTAGTTTGAAACCGGGATTCGAACTGGAATTGGAACCGGATTGTTGATGATGATGATGAGCACCACTTGAAGCACCAGAAGAAGACCGATTGTGATGCGTATGAAGGAAATTACTGGAAATGGTTGAGATTCGTTGTGAAAACCGTGGATTTCTGGTGAGGGATGGGAGACTGAAATTAAATTTTTTGGAATTCCCACCATTGGATTTATTTGTGGAAGGATTGGATGTGATGGAATTGGAATTGGATGTGGAATATGGTCGGGAGTACTGAGAATACTCATTGAAATGGAGTTTGACATGCGGATTAGGATTCGGATGAGTTCGGTGGTTGGAGGGATTATCACAGTTTGGATTCATGATGGAGGTCGTTGTGGTGGAGCAATATGGGGAACCGGAAGTCAGACTCAACTCCAGATCCATGTCCATGTCCAGCTCATCCCCGGCTGAGGACAAAATCAATACTTCCTTGTCGTCACACATTTTACTATATATAGCTTCGCTGTTTATAGTTGGAGCACCAAATTGTCCACACTTCAATTCAAATTGAGCATTTCAATACATTTTTTGTTATCGTCATTAATATGGACTCTCCAGGTTTTTTGTTTTTTGTTGTCTATATAGCACTTTCATTTAAATCCTCGTCCAGAATTCTCCCCGTGAATTTTATTCAATTTGAGCATTTTCTATATATTTAACTGGAGGAAATCACAGACACTTGATTCAAAAAATAAATAAAACTCTTTTTCTTATTATAGAAAAATCAAATTCCGAAATGAATTTCAATGACTCTGTAAATATATATTATTATGACAGTTAGTTTTCGCCTAGCCGGCTTTTATATATATCGTATATAATATTTTTCGCACAAATCGTGTCAAAATATTACGACGTTAACTATGTATTGTACAGATAAATTCGTAAACTCGTTGATTTTCAAGGCACAAGATACTTTGTCACATTTTAAATCGCAATCACAAAAAGTCTGGTTCCCAATGTCAAAAATCCTTCATGCCTAATTCCTATACAGGTGCAAAAACACTACACAGAGCAAGACAAAGGAACTTTTCTTGTACACATTTGCACACTTGAAGAGTCGTCTCAAATATATGAGAAGTTTTAATATTGAATATTTGTGTGTGGAGCGACACAAGTCATAAGGGAAAGAAAGGAATAAGGAATATAACGACGAAGAAATTATGACTGATGACAAAGGAAATCCCAAAACCCCAGCTGCAATACAATAAGTACAATAATATCTAATATCTTCCTGTCTCTTAAATTGTTGTCTCTTGTTGTCTTGTCTTGTCTTGTCTTTGTGTGGTTGGTTTAACTTCAAACTTTGACTTTGAATGTGAATTCACATTCTATATACATAATTCGAATTTCAATTTCAAATCGACTTGCTTGTAAAATATAAATAGTATATATATATATATCGTATAGTTGAAGCCCCCGAATTCGCTGACGGTTCGTCTTCACATGGGGAAGAACACACACACGCATAAAAAACACCTGAGTTTTTTTTTCGTTTCGCTTCGACTGTGTGGACTGTCGATGAGTGTTTTTCCTCTTGCTCCTTTGCTTCGACTGGTTCTTTTTCTGTTTCTGTTTCTCTGTGTATTACGATATGACGATAGTGGTGGAGAGAGCAGCAAGTTCAGGGACCTCAAAGAGAGAGAGAAGTTGACTGAGGATCCTCTACCCTATTCTATTCTATATGTATCTGTATATGTTCTGATGGATCTCACCTTCTACGGCCAGATTGCACTCTGTCCAATCTCAATTTTCCTTACCTCTATACAGATACACGTATAATATGTATGTCTCTCACATTTACATGCAGTTCCGCTCTGTCTCTATCTCACTGCTCCTTCTATTTCTTACGTGTCCACATGTGTCTGTCTATGTTGCGTTGAGTATTATTGCCGAGTCGTAATGGAGCTGGAATCTAGAACTTTTTGGTCACTCGATTACCCGTACTTGGCAACGTTGGTCTCTCTCTCTCTCTCTCTCTCTCTCTCTCTCTCTCTCTCTCTCTCTCTCTCTCTCTCTCTCGAGTCCTCCTCCTCCTCCTTCGCAATAACAAGTTTACACAGACAAACGCACAGGTAATCTGATTCTCTTCTCTCTCTCTCTTGCTCTCCCTGTGTTGCTCAGTTTATGCTGTCTTTAATTGAGCTGTAATGAGGAGTCTTCTGGGAATTCTCGTCGTCTTTTGTTTTCGTCTATTCACAATATTTCTATATATTCTGTATTCTGTATTCTCCACCTGCAATCAAATTACTCATATCATAATCATTATCCTCATTATCATCACACAATATCTCCAGTCATAGCAAGTAACTCACAACTCACAACTCACAATCACAATCACAATCACAATGGGAAATAACATGCGGCTAAAATTATTCACAATTTCTCTCTCTCGCTCTCTCACTCCACATTTGAAGGTTTCTTTGTGTTGTAAGTTGTAATGAAATGTGAATGACTTGAAGAGAGCGTGAGACTTTGTATTTGTATAGTTTTTGTAGTAAGTACAACGTTTGGAAGTTGGAAATTGGAGTTTGTGGAGAAGATTTTGAATTTGAATGAGCTACATATAGTTATAGTTAAGGATTATGAGGAAATATACCGTTAGAGTTAGTTAGTTAGTTAAATTAAAGACGGCTTGGCGGAGGAGAGCAAAAGATTTCCTAATGAAATGAAATGAACCTGCATTGAAAATATGTGCAAGTTTGAAAACGTTTGGGTTGTGTCGTTGTTGATACATTTGTGTGTTGTATCAGTTTTTTTTTTTTTTTTGAGAATTGTTTACTATTTAGTTGGAGTTGGATGTTTTTACTTGCTGGTTGTTGTTCAATACTAAATAGTAAATGTTAATTGTTTATTGCGTTCCAGGGAAATCCCAATAGGAGAGCATGGAAAAGATCTTTGTGAAGAGAATTGACAAATACGGCAATTCGGGTTAATTGGGGAAAACACAGTTGAAATCCGAAGGGAAGGAATTGTAATGGAAAAATTAAGTGTGTGTGTGAGAGAGAGAGAGAGAAAATTTTCCGTGTATTTTTACTATTTTTAGAGAATTTAAGAGGCCGCGAAGCTCATCAAGGTTTTTTTTCTGTGAGCATCGCGCCGTTCATAAGCTAACAATAAGTATCTGTACATATATACAAATAAACAGTCTCGCTTGAGCCTCAAAGGTTAAAGGCTCGTGACAATCGTAAAAAGAGTCGTCTAAGACAATCAAGCTTATACAATGCTGTATTTGTATTTGTATACCTTTTTTGTACCGTGTTTTACAACTGTTCGACAGGTCTAATTGAGTCACGACTCCCCAGGCACAACACAACACAAAACACAACACAATGCAAATGATGTACAAGTAATTATTAATTTTCCAAGTCTCATGTGAATTCTGGACTCGCTGGAATGTACGGAAGGAAATTTACAGATTACACATGGGAAATGAGGCACAAAAGCACACGTGAAATGTCTCCACAAATCAAATGAAGAAACGTGTCCGACTATTAAATTTCCAGTACACGCGACGACAAACTAAGATATATAGTGAACAGGAGTAATTTTCAGGATTTCAGAATTTGCAAATTGTACATATAGAGATGAATACTGTCACTGACGGAACGGAATCTCACTAAAATGTGTCTCTCTTTTTACTATATTTATTCAGAAAATAAAATATTGGGGATTTGTATATATTTATATTTGTGAGACGTCGAGGAGATTGAGAAGTTGAGAAGTTGGGAGCGTGTGAATTTTGTAAAAGTGATACAGACGTTATTATCATATATGTGTGAGTGTCTTTCCATGTTTGTGATGGCAATTGCGAATATTTATCCACACGAAAGTTTGCAGCTCAAATTCATTGAGCAAGAGCCCTTGCAAATCATGTACTATCTGTACTAACGCAAAAAGTAGGTACTCAAAACTCAAATGCTCAAGTCGAGAAGGGAAAAAAACGTCGTCTTATGTAAAAAGTATATAGAAACGTTTATGTTGCAAATTGTTACTCTGTTGAGATTTCAAGGCTGTGAGTCAACTCAACGGAACGACGACACAAAACTATATACAACATATATACAAGAGACAACAGACTAGAAATACAAATACAGATACAGATACAATTCATACGAGCACATGAAACGAGTTTTCCCTTGTTTCTTTATGTCATTTTCACTTTCAAAACCTCAAAGACTCTCTCAGCCCAAAATCTAAAATCTCCACGCTCCACTGCCGCTTCTTGTTTTGGTTTGTGTATACAATATACATATATTTTCGCTTTCATATATGACTATGACAATTCTACAACGTTCCCAATTTTTCCATGTTTTGATTTGGATTTTGGATTTGTCTCGTAGGTATTTGCATTTGCACAATAAAATTTGAAATAATATTATTATACAAATTCGGATGTGAAATTTCCTTTCAGAAGAATTTAGCAATTTAGCTCAAGGAAATGGCAATACATAAATATATATAAGTACAATGCGTTTTTTTTCCTTTGCAAAAGCAAACCAGCTCCGTTTGTTTTGCATGTGGATTTTCTTGAGAATGTCGTGAGAAATGCAAGACAATAGTTGTTATGTGAGCTGGAGTTACAGGAAATTAAATGTGATTTTTATATGTTGTAATGTAAAAATTGTCCGGTAATTAGTTTAATGGCAGAGCCGGTTGTCAGTGGGAGTTTTCATTGGAAAATACGATACGAATACGAATATGTCGAATTTCGAATGTCGAATGTCGAATGTCAGACATGGGAGCGAACATGGAAGTTTTTTCTATAGTAAACATATAACCTGCCATTATTTTGTATTTTAATTTCATGTGTTTTATCGTGCAAGTGCAAATGTGTGCAGAGTATATACAGATAAATATAAATTCGAGGGGAAATGTGATGCAAATAATTCTCAATTACGCTCTGGAACGAAAAAAATTCAAAGCAAACATTTTTCCTCATTTCGATTTTCATTTAGTTCAAAACACTTCAAAGGAAACAACTTTCCATGATGATAAACACATTTTTTCCTGCTCCTTATTTTGAGAATTGTGTGTGGAGAAGTATTTGGAAAGATTTGTGTAAGAGTATAAGGAAATATTCGGTAAAGATTGTATGGAAAAAAAGGGATTTGAAATATTTGAATTTTAATCATATATTTTTTAAGACTTCCTTTCCTCACAGATTAAATATAATAAGGTTTTAATTGATATACAGATATATATGAAATGTATGTAATCAAATCTGTAGAGCAGAAAAAAGGAAATGTTTGCGTGTGTGTATATATCTGTATATGGAAATAATCCACAAATCCATCGAATGTTCAATAAAGTCATTTGCTTAAGGTACATTTTAATTTTATGTGTAATTATGTATATAGACACATTGACAAAAGCTCACGTAACCCACAAGACTGGTTTTTGTTTTCATTTTCATGTTCATCATCATCATGGGGGCGTCAGAGCATGGCCAATAATAAAATGAGAGGAAAAAAACCTAATATGAAAAAAACATTTAGAACTTTTGCGCAAACTTCCTGTCTTTTACTGCCTCTCTCAAAACTCTCAACTCCTCTAATTTCTTCACACTTTTACTTTGATCACCAGAATTCTTATTACCGAAATACTCTGATGTCTACATATTTCTAACTTAATATGAATTTTTCCCCATTTTCCACACAAGAAATTCTATCGTATAGATATATATGTCACGCTTAAAATCTTCAAACGCCATCGAGCGCTCAGACTCAAAGATTTTGGAGTGAATTTTTGCAGTGAATTTGTTTTTTTTTTTAGCTTGCAAAATTTTATTTCTCATCTTTCTGTTGTAAATATCTGTATTTTGGTATTTGTAATTAAATCCTTGTTTCATTTAGAGTATATTTAATTTAAAGGGGCTTTAAATTACTGTCAATGCCGTCGCCGTCGTCGTGCTTTGAGCACAGCGGAATTTGTCTGAAATAAAAGGAAATTCAATTTCGTTTTGATGTACCGGTATATTTTCAAAGTACTTATAGGTATATTATAAGATGTAAACGACGTCAAATAATATGGACCACTGGAAATGTATGTGGGACTTACTTTCGGGTTTCAAATTGTTTTCGCATAAATCATCGGCCGGATAGTCACAACCACAGAATGAACTGAGAACATTGAAATTGAGACTAGGTGGACAGGAAGAAAGTGTTGGGATAGAAATGGCTGGATTTGAGGTCGGACCACAACTCCAGTATGTTGAACAATCCTCCTCATTTGGAATGTTCCCAAGATGATAAATCCCCGAGTCGTCCATGCAAATCCTGTCATCCGGTGACTGATCCAAACGTTGAGCGCAATTGTAGCGATCTATATATTACGTACATACACCATTTGTTTTCATTATTATCACATACAGAATTTCCTGAATTTTCTATATATATCGTCTGTTAAGTTCACAAACGAACTATAACGATTTTCCTTAATTTGCGGAAATGCGACTATACTGCGTCTGTCTTTGTGGGTAAAATTCTGAAAAAATTCAGGGTGACACAGAAAAGGTCATGGCAGACAATAATGTTGAAGGACCCAAAGCTCCATCTTGAGCCATTTGACCTTTGGAGCAGGTCAACGAAATT
>JAIUND010004412.1:0-12086 GCA_034699125.1 Gisinianus flammeolus | reverse complement strand
ATTGGTTTCGATTTTCCTTTAAAATTGAAATTGGTTTCGATTTTCCTTTAAAATTGAAATTGGTTTCGATTTTCCTTCAAAATTGAAATTGGTATCGATTTTCTATCGAGTCACAGACTCGGAGCCAACGCGACGAATACATTTGATAATAGTGTGAATTAGAAATTATTGGAATCGTTATCGTCTTGATAAATATTCGAGGATTTAAACAGACCAAATCAAAAGGGACTGCGCAATTGTCTGGAAGTTTGTGTAAAGGAGAACCTTTCCATAAACAAATTATGTTGTGAGTGACGTAACTGAAATTGAAATTAATTGCCATTTAATTACAAGCCATTTAAAATGCGATTACCATTTTCGTAATGCTCGAATTACAATCAAACAACAAGGTTTCAAATTCCTCCTAAATTGATTCTTAATTGCTCAGCTATTAAATTGACAGCCCAGCAATTCAAAACGTTTAAAATAAACTGTGGACGGCACTTTTGAATTCATTCATTTGTCGACCGTTTATATAAACCGGCAATACATAAATATTAAACGCATTTACACAATCCCAATAACGACCAGAAATTCCTGTCGTTGGAGAACAATTAATTTTAGGTGTTTGCCAGGAAATTAATTGGAATTTAATTGATTGTTGACGATTTGTGTGGATCCTCCTGCAATCAAAATTAAATACCACAAAACCAGTCCAAACATTCTCAGGATTCTGTGGTTTCCTTTCAATACTTTAC
Organism: Gisinianus flammeolus; assembly: GCA_034699125.1. Lineage (NCBI taxonomy): Eukaryota > Metazoa > Arthropoda > Collembola > Symphypleona > Katiannidae > Gisinianus > Gisinianus flammeolus. The sequence continues at coordinate 11,349 of JAIUND010004412.1, read as the reverse complement.
TAAATCTCACACAGTCATCTTAACAAACGTCTTTAGCAAGAGTTTTTTTGGTATTCAGCAGCAAAACTATATAGGTATAGCGTTAGAAAAAGTTGAAGATGATCCGGAAAAGGGATTTGTGGTGGGATTACGCCACATTCTCCCCGACTGCTCTGCTCCATTTCATTCCCGTCCATTTTGAGGGAGTTGTGGGTCTCATGGAAACCCGCAAGTCCAGGAAAAAAATCCTTTTCCGACTATGGGAATTGTTGATTGTGTGTCAGTTGGGATTCGTGACCACTCGGACAATTCACTCTGCCGCTGGATCATCATCATCTGGACATTCAGACTGGGATTTCATTCCCATCATGTTGATTCTCTGTGCGAGTTACGGCTGTGTTTATCTCACTGCCTTCTCCATTTTTGAACAAGGTCCGGAACTCAACACCAAAATCTACAACACGATCCTTCAAATCAGAGGTGTACAAATGTAAAATCAACCAGTTTTCACACAGGAAAAACAATTGCCTTTTGCCTTGGTTAAAATTCACCCATTAATTATTTGACCTACCTAATTTCTCCTAATCTCTCTTTTTGTGAATTGTTAGAGGAATCTGGGGCTCCTTTTCGCTTTTTAATATAAAGTATTTCCACGCAATGTCATTTTTTTCGTACATCCATTCACGATGATGTGTCAAATCCAATCTTTTTACTGGTCGAGGCAGATTGTCATTTTAAAAAGCAAACGGCGTCAAAATCTCGCAATTTCAGTCCGAGTCATTTCTATTGGTTTTCCTTGTCAATGGACTGTGGTAATTAAGGAGCATGGATTTTGATAATGTTAATGTTATGCGTCAAAATGCGAATGTGTTTGAAATCTATGCAATGCAAAATGCAAGGTCAACTCATAATTTTGTTTATTTTTAGTTATTAACTAAAGCAAACTTGAAAAAGAACAATCTACTAGGTACTTGGAGTGCGTCAGCATTGAAAAACAGTTTTAGTCGGCGTCAAACTCAAGCAAAAACCACGCAAAGATTCTGGAAATGTGCACCTATACGATTCACACATAATTTATTTCCTATTCATCTTTTCAACGTACTAAATTAATAAATTCATTAGTTTCCGTAGAGACGATCGATCATTTTCTTGATTGCAGAAATTTGGACCCCATATTTCGTTGCTGAAAAACAATTGTTCAATTTTGATCTCACGACTACTAATGTTTTTAAATGTGTTCAGTATAGCTACATGTAATTGATTTGTTAATTACTGTATTCGATTTTGTTTACCGTAATTGTCTCCATTTTGCCCGTAAATGTCCCAACAGCCAAACGGATTTTTGAGGAAAACCTTCGCAACTCGAGGAAACAGCATGATGATCCCATTCAATTCTGCCAGCCTTAAAAAACCGACTCGTTCAACGAATTTCGGTTGGTAGGCCCGACTTTTAATTTATAGGCGATAAATAGTAGATTGTTAATGCACTGATTTAGAAATAGTGAAAGGAATGAACCAAAGAGTATATAAATTGCAAAATCAATTGAAACTGACTTTCCCAATGTGCAGCCATGAAGGAAGATGTGGAGTGGACATTCGGTTGACCTGCCCTGACAATTCGAGGGCACATAAAAATAACCAATGTCGTCCATCCCGATAGACTTTGGCTTGGCTGGTGCCGTGAACTCGTACTGATTGAAAAATACCAAGGACCCTGTTTCCACGTTGCCTGAGCATCAGATTTTAAAGTCGCACAACGAATAATTCATTAAGTAAACATCGAATTCGAATGCGTATGTTTTTCCCACAGCATAAACTCACGATCAGATATATTTTTATCATTGTGAAGAGCTATAAAAAACAGCGAGATAAACCTAATGCTTGCTCAATGGAAGAACTCAAAATTGTGGAAAGGACTTCAAAGGCTCCATCAAATCCGCAATTCCCGATGAACGAACGTGAAGCCCGTGGACAGACGGGACCAAAATTATCCGTGGGCTGTAACAAAACAAAAATCATGATCATCGTTCACAAAAGGGGAATTTGGAGCTGTCCATGGAAAACATTATTCGCGAGGTTCAACGCCGCTTGTAATAATTTTTCGACTTTCGCAAATGAGGTTGAGTTAAGATCATAAGCTTTGTGTTTGGTGTATCTTGAACTGAGGTGATTTTGTATTGTCAACTTACAAACTCGTGACCGGCCGTTTGATTCACAAAGCGAATGTTGTTTGGGCTCACAAAATTCCTGTAGAAACCCACAATTTTCCTTGAAACAACTGCAAAAAGCAATGAACAGAAAGGAATACAGAATTCTTAGAATAAGCACAGTTAACTTTTTTTCTTTGCGCCTATACGAAAATCATAATAAACAAATCACCCGTGGGCACGAGTTTATCCTTATTTCCGGACCAAACGAAAACCCTGGAATTCTTCAGATTTGACAATGAATCAATTTTCCCCGCTTTTTCATAGGCTCTGGCGTCGTTCACACTTCGAGTGACTTTGGACTTGTTCCTGGTGCATTTTAAACCGTACGCCAACAAACCTCCCGGACCACAACGATAAAACGCTGTCGAATCGTTTAAATAAACACTAACATTAATTTCCATACGGTTTGACAGTTAGAAATACGAAATCGAAAAATGGAATTTTACTGGATGCGAATCCACCAACTCCGGAAATGATGGAGCTGTGAGCAACGTGAAGTTGGGTGGCCATGACTCCACCCGACGAGAAACCCGAAACGGTGATGGACATTGGCCATCTCAAATTTGACTTGAGAGATGCTAAACATTCCCAACACATTTCAAAATAGTTTAGAATTTAATTAATGTTAAACTCCTTACAATGATAAAACTATGTATCCATTTACTTAACATGGTTAGCAGTTATTCATGGACAATACTCACGCAATCGGACGATTTCCCCGCTGACCAAAAATTGAAATGAAGCCATAAAACAAATAAAATAACGTACGTCCCACATTTTGTAGTGAATTCAAACTTAATGCTTGAATTTCCTGTTCGAATTTGAGCTTGAGTATTTGAGTTTGAATTTCCTGTAAAATTCAGAATTCAGCAACACTTTAATGACAGAATTGGGGTTTTGTTGGGTGAGCTTGCGTATAGATTCAAGACTCTTTATTGAAACTAATCTGATCTCCCAATTTGTGATATTTGTTACTATGTGCATTACAAAAACAAATTGTGCTCGTCCGGATGTGCACACAAAAAAATGTTCATAGCCTTTGGATTTTGAATACGAATTAAATTGACTCAATTTGGCGAATCTGTCGTGCGAGAAATTATAGTTCGTTGGTATACTAATTATGCATAAAACGGTCACGAGATGTCAAACATACAGATATAAGCTGATTTGGTCTAACACTAATTCAGGGCAAGCGACTCTTGCATAATAAAACGATTGGAGGGGCAACTAAATTGTCAGCCATTTGGTCTAGGTAATCGACTGACGTTAAAGGAATCGTCACATGCGCAAAGAATATCAGGTAACGAAGTTTGAAAGTTTTGGCAATGTCTCAAAAATTGGTTCATTTAAAATTAATGCAAGGAATGAGAAAAATGCTTTGGATGTGGATTTCGCACTGGATTTTCACGTTAATAAATATATTTTGAACGGCATCCAAGTCCAACTGAATCAAAACGTAACGTTCAACCAGAGATGCCGCGTCACATTTTTTACGGGGGACGTGGGGCTCAAATCCCGGCCTTTTTTCAATTGTTTTGAATGGGGACTTGAGCTATCAAGAAGAGTGAGAATTGAAGGAAATTTGGGATTTACAAAAACAAAAATTATCTTGTCCTTGAGCAATCGCATTTTTTTGGTGTAGTAATTGTAATTCTGGATAGGAAAGAATTAAATATTATATATATACGGGTTATAAAATCGATGGGTAAGAACATGTTCGAACATGAGGGATTTTTTGTATAAGTTCGACGCCACGCAAATATTTCTCGGCTGAAGTGAAGCTCTTATTTATACAGGCATATACTGTTTTTGGCTTCTACATGCTGCTACTTACATGAAAAATGGATTTCTGCCATTGTTATTGAATTGACGGGGAGTAAACAAATTTTTGTTTTACAACACAGACTCGGATTTCTAAAAGGAAAAAAAGAAAATGTTTTTGATGGTACGGATATCGCCGATTGTTCTTGTATACGATTTATTATTTCCATAACATTCAATTCAATACAAATGAAATGAATGGGAGGAATCGAGTATAAAAAGGCTGCGGATTTTCTTGAGTGAAGCTCATTTACATTTGTTAACTTGCCTCAACATTAGCTCTTCCACTTGTACATAAACTTAACTTGCTTTACCTATATACTTTTCTTCTATATATTTTCTTCTACCTTTATTTAAAGTTAGGCGTCTGACAGTTCAGTAAATATAATTCAGATTCAATTTCCGACCAAAAAAAAGGAAAGAAAAATCCTACTAAAAACATGTCTCTGATTAATTGTTCCTTTTACGACTTGGATTTTTACTCATTGTTTAAAATATTTATCTGTCTCTAGACGTAGAATGTCCGAATCTTGAAAAGCAATGCATGTGTGTTGAATGATTTCTTGAAAATAAAGCCTCACCAAACCAAACCAAACCAAACCTACTGAAAAGTGAATTTAGCCATTTCCCTTGATACATTTTGTGTGGAAAGATCAAGGAGTGTCGGAAATATGTAGAAGCTATCTAGTTTTAGATTTGGCGCAACAAACCACAGGAGTTCCATGCCAACTTCATCAATTACAATAAGGGTTGAAAGGAGCCGGAGAATATGAGGTTATTAAAAAGAAAGCACAGACAACCATTGTGAATATTGAAACGAAACATGCAAATGCAAAGTGGAATTCAACGAAATTAAAACAAATTGCAGTATAGTTCGACGCCGTTTGTTGCAATATTCTTTTCAAACCATTAGTTCCTCTAGCAGAAGGCAATTCATTTCATAGGTATATTTTGATGAGTAATGAGTAAATTACTTCAAGTAAACAACTTGGATTTAGATTTTGATTTTGTTATGCGTCAAAATGCACACAATCCGTCCATGAAATGTGTGGAAAACATATACATATTGCTTCTAATCTCCTGAAAATTATCAAACATCCCTCCTTTTTTAATGATTTAGCCATATAGTCGTGTTGAGGGTGGTCAACTTGTAAAAATGCGGTAGGATGCACTAAAATTGACCCACTAGGTTTTTTGGATTTATCGCAAACACATAAAGATTAAATGCCGGAAGGGTAATTAAGGTATATACTCAATTCTCTCTCCTGGTCCGCCTATGTGTCAAGTATATGCATACAATGTCATATCTACAACGAGAGCGTTACAGGCTGCGGTACCGCGGCACTAATTTAAGATTTTCAACTAAATATTAGTCAATGTAACCAAGTCTTTGAGATTTTTTAGCTCGCAACGAAAATGTGGACGACATCATGGAAAATAGTTTGCACTAGAACGTAAAAAATCCGTTCAAATTTACACAATTTGAACAATTTGAACAATTTTTGTAATTTAAAAGTTGATTTGGAATTTGAATAACCTTTAAAATCCATTAAAAAAATTTCAGTTCCTTTGAATTTATATAGGTTTATTGAAGTTCATTAATATTCGTTGAATTTCACTGAAATACGTAAAGGTTCTTTAACATTTCTAGAAAGCTCAAAATATAATCATGTTTGAAAGAAGTGGTTGCAGAACTCGCAAAATTCTTCGAATTTCCAAGAATTGACAATTAGAATTCTAGAATTCTTGCAATTTTTGGATATGAAGCTACAAAAATACCCCTCAGAAAATTATTCATGCATACCATTTTGAATTTACACTGTGGCTGTTCGACGCCGTTCATTAAATTCCTAGAGCTTTTGCTCCACGCACAGACACGCAGTTGACTTGTTGCATCGTCGCGTTAGTAAAATACAATTAGAACAATATTTTTGAGTTTTTTGACGAATAACTTAATTGGCTTCATATTCATCTACTTGGTAACCATTTCCGGCTGCCACAACGAGAGTTATGACCAAAAAAAAAACGCACACCATTCTTGGGAGATCATATATAACCTATAATAGTTTTAGTCGGCGTCGAACTCACGCCAAAACCTACACGCACAAATATTCTGGAAATTCGTCCATGATTCACACATGATTTATTTTCTCTTCCTCATTTCAACGTAATAAATTAACAAATTCATAGTTTCCGTAGAGACGATCAATCATTTTCTTGATTGCAGAAATTTGGAGCCCATCCTTCGTAGCTGCAAAAAACACAATTTCTTTCATTTTTTGACTTCCCAACTCAAACTATAGATATAGGTATAGAGGTGACTAACTAAATGGATTAGATTTTTTTGTACCGTAGTTGTTCCCATTTCGACCGTAAATGTCCCAACAGGCAAAGGGATTTCGAATGAAAACCTTGGCAACTCGAGGAAACAGCATGATGATCCCATTCACTTCTGCCAGCTTCAAATATCCGATTTGTTCAACGAATTTCGGTTGGTAGGCCTCACTTTTAATTCATAGAGGCGACAAACAGTCGATTGTTAATGAACTGAATTAGATGTATAGTTGAAAGGAATGAACCAACGAGTATATATAAATTCTAAAATCAACGGAAACTGACTTTCCCAATGTGCAGCCATGCAGGAAGATGTGGAGTGGACATTTGGTCCTGCCCTCACATTTGGAGGGCACATAAAAAAAACCACTGTCGTCCATGCCAATTGAGCTTGGTGTGGCTGGCTCAGTGAACTCGTACTGATTGAAAAATACCACGGACTTTGTTCTCACGTTCCCTGTGTGAGCATCAGATTTTTAAGTACATTTGATGTATATATTTTTGAATTTTGAATTTTTCTCAGCATGTGTCAACTCACATATATTTTTTTATCCGTGTGTGAAAAGCTGTAAAAAAAAAGAAGACAAAAACCTAATGCTTGCTGAATGGAAGAACTCAAAATTGTGGAAAGGACTTCATAGGCTCCATTAAATCCGCAATTCCCGATGAACGAACGTGAAGCCCGTGGACAGACGGGACCAAAATTATCCGTGGGCTGTAACAAAACAAAAATCATAATCATCGTTCACAAAAGGGGAATTTCAAAAGCTGTCCATGGAAAACATTATTTGCGAGGTTCAACGCCGTTTGTAATAATTTCTCGACTTTGGCAAATCATGAAGGCAAGTTTTCTTATCTATATGTACTTTGTTTTCTGCGTATTTTGAACTATTGCGATTTTGTATTGTCAACTTACAAACTCGTGACCGGCCGTTTGATTCACAAATCGAATGTTGTTTGGGCTCACAAAATTCCTGTAGAAACCCACAATTTTCCTTGAAACAACTACAAAAAAAGTAATGAGTACAGAATTCTTAGAATAAGCCACAGTTAACTTTTTTTCTTTGCGCCTATACGAAAGTCATAATAAACATAAATCACCCATGGGCACGATTTTATCCTGATTTCCGGACCAAACAAAAACCCTGGAATTCTTCAGATTTGACAATGAATCGATTTTCCCCGTTTTTTCATAGGCTCTGGCGTCGTTCACACTTCGAGTGACTTTGGACTTGTTCTTGGTGCATTTCAAACTGTACGCCAACAAACCTCCAGGGCCACAACGATAAAACGCTATATCGGATTGTTTAAATATAAACAGTGACATTATTTTCCATACGGTTTGACAGTTAGAAATACGTTTCGTAATAATAAAAATGGAATTTTACCGGATGCGAATCCACCAACTCCGGAAATGATGGAGCTGTGAGCGACGTGAAGTTGGGTGGCCATGACTCCACCCGACGAGAAACCCGAAACGGTGATGGACATTGGCCATCTCAAATTTGACTTGAGAGACGCTATAAACGTTACCAAGACATTTCAAAACAGTTGCAATGATAAAACTATATCTGTTTACTTGAATTGACATCAGCTGTTGATGGGAAATACTTACGCAGTCGGACGATTTCCCCACGGACTAGAACTAAAAGTGGGAATGAAACCATAAAACAAACGAAATTACGGGCATTGCACATTTTACGGTGATTTTATTCGTTAGTATATTGGAGTATTGAATTGTGGAAATCTTTTATCCGGAATTTGCGGAGCTAAAAAGACTATAGTGAATCTACATCATTGAAGTCCATTTAATAACAATTTTCGTCATTCACAATTTAAGGTTTTTGTTATATTATGCACTGTAAATTTCTTTTGTGCTTTGTCCGGATGTGCATGCAAAAAAAGTCCGCAGCCTTTGGATTTTGGGTATATATACGATTTAAATTGAGGAAATTGGGGAATCTGTGTGCCGTGCGAGTAATGAGATTATTGGGATTCGAATTACCTCAAAGGGCAACGAGATTTCAAAGTTAAGTTGATTTCATCTAATGCTAATTATTGACATGCGAGTGTGCGCTTGTGAAATGTGAATTTTTACATAAAACCCACTTTGAAGGGCAACTTTGTCGTGAGCCAATTCAGGCCAATGCTGTCTGGGTGGTCGATTTGACGTAAAATGAATCATAACGTGAATATATATAGATAATGAATATAGGTATTAGTTACACAAGATGTGCTAACAAAACAATATAGAGCGCTTTGACGTTAATACATATTTTGCACGGCGTCCAACTGATACAAAACGTAAACTTCGATAGTACATCTAGATAATTCATTGCAATTTTGGACTCCAACTACAAGCTGAAATGTAATTGCAGCATTTCCAGCCCACAAAAACAGTTTAATTTTATTTGCAGAATTCCAATCAATTAATTTGGAATAATGTATTAATTTCCGCACACAAAATCAGCATAGTATGCTGCAAGCAAGTGGACTGGACAATAGCCGGCTGAGGTCACATTTAGGCCTGGATTTTGGCCGAAAAAGGCCAACCTCTGCAGAGGCTCTGCTATATAGTTTTTCCTTAAATTACCTATACCAACGAAAACCCTAAAAATGATAAATTTTTGGCATCATGATGAAGTGGCAATCACACAAGTTATAATGAATGTGGGCAAACAAAATGTGAGTTTCAGGTTAATCTTCTCCGTATTAAATAAAAACGTTTTGCAACATTTACTCGGGTTTATTTTAATAAACCATTAAGTCCATAAAGCCGAAAAAAGCCCTTGGAAAATTCGATAAAATGAAAAGGCATTGTACAAATGAATATAGTACATTGAGTTGGTTTAGCCCTCAATTTTAAAATTTGTAAAGCTCAAACCATTTGAGTCAAATGTCGAATGTGGTTTCGTTTTTTCCGCTGGAAAAAGATTGCGGATTTCTTAAATACTGTTAAAAGCGGGCTTATAACCTATAACGTTTACTCACGCGTTTTATTTTTATTTCACGATCAGAAGTGAACTTACGGGAACTGTGGTACAGCTAAGCCTGAAACCGCCGATTCAAAAAGAGATTTTGCGACATTTCAACGCCGCTCACTCATTTTTGTCATTCGAAACTCTATGACATGACAAAGGTCTCATCGAGCCAATTTCTTCAGTGAAATATAGTTGCTGATTTCTTTCGATGAAAATTATTCAACGCAATTGTTATTGGTTTTCAATCAATTTAGGAATTCGGCCGTAATCTTAATCTATATAGCAAAGTGCCTATTTTTTCTGTATTCTCTCGCTCCCTGTGGAACAGAATATTTTGCCTTTGAAGTGTTTATTAGAACCGAATGCATATAATTAGATAGACCTTATAAATCTTTCTATAACTACCCCAAATTGAATGTCCAAAATGGAAGGTTTGAATATTGAAAATTGGAAGGTCCAAATTACAACAAATTTGGTCTCCATATAGAAAAGCTTGGAAGTTTGAATTTGCTTGGATCCTCTATATTTGTAAAGCACGGTAGGGCAAACGTCGTTCTTCGTTCGGAACGGAGAATGAAAAGAAATGCAGTCGTTCCGTTCTCTCCTCGTTCCGTTCTTCAAAAAATTGAGCCTCGTTCCGTTCTTTCGTTCCGTTCTCAATCAAGTTGCCCCGTTCCGTTCTCTCGTCGTTCCGTTCTCTAGAAAATGAACGGCCGTTCCGTTCTTTCGTTCTCTTAAAATTTGAATTTAATAATATGACCACAAGTCAACTTAAAACTTTCAGAGTTTTTGCTAGACAAATGATTAAATATCTGTTATCAATTTTTGTATATGTACTTCAAGACTTCCGGTAATACTAAATTATAGCCACTTTTGTTTTGTGAGGAATACAAATAGAATATAAGGAATTAAGATATGCGTTTATCGCGGTTTTGTGAAAGCAAAAAATTCCCTTCTTTTGTATGGAATTCCTCGAACTTGTCTCAATGATTTTCCATTGTGTAGCTTTAAAACAAATTTTTCCTTTTCCTTCTAAATGTCGTTCTAACTCTCGTTCTTACTCAAATATTTTCTCCAAATCCCGTTCTAACTCTCGTTCTTACTACCTAAAATCTGCGAAATTCCGTTCTAACTCACGTTCTTATTACCTCCAAAATTCTGATATTTCGTTCTAACTATCGTTCTTATGCCATAAAAATCTTGAACTTTCGTTCTAATTCACCTTTTTTCGTTCCCAAGAGAACGAAAGAACTACTTTTGCCCTACCGTGAATTCAAAATTCACAATTCAAAAACGTATATCCATACCGAGAATCTGTAGACGCAGTTTCAAAATCTCTTGGAGAATTTGGAATGCTTCGTCATAGCGGGTGAGTTCAATCAGGGTTTTAGCCATGAACTGATGCACTCTCAATGTGATTTGATGATCCCCGCCGAATTCTCGTTTCCTCCCTTCCCAAATCCGACCAAAGTAATTCAGGGCTTGATCGTAATTTTTCTGGACAAAGTGAAAGGACGCATCTTTCACCAATTTATCAAAATATGCGGTTGCGTTCCCGCCGATTTCTCCATTGCTTTCGCTGCAGCACAAAAGACAAGAGAGAACGACAATCACAGATGATTCTTTGAAAGTCATTCCGTGCGTTTTTCCTTTTGTGCGACTCTTTTTATAGAACTTGAGAAACTTATAAATCCCACACAGGAATTAAGAATTTGTTGGGAATAAATAACAGCCGACTCCGATTGTATTTGAAATTGAAATGACAAATGCAAATGCAAAATCTCGGAATGAGAAATACGGTTTTACACACAGATAACACAGGCGAATTGAGTGCAAGAAGAAGACTTTCATTCATTTCCACAGAATTCCGATTCTGTTCTCATTTCCTCCTGTGGAAAAGTACAAGAAAAGATTAGGATTTGCTTCCATTGCAATTTCATCTGCAGGTTTGCTTCCATTGCAATTTCATCTGCAGGTTTGCTTCCATTGCAATTTCATCTGCAGGTTTGCTTCCATTGCAATTT
>JAIUND010004411.1:0-12088 GCA_034699125.1 Gisinianus flammeolus | reverse complement strand
CACACCAATGATAACTGTGAAATGAGTCATTTTTAAAAATATCATAATCGACCTAGCAGTCCAAGGGCGCTTTCTTATAGGGCCCCAGATCACTGTGCGGCGACGACGGTAATAGTATGAATGGAAATCTCCGAGAGGAGATTCGGAAGAAAAAAACAAGATCTGTGAGGAAGAAAAAACGGGAGGGGGGTGGTAAATGTTTGTGTGAACTCACCTGTTACAAGAAGGCAGAGAAGAAGAATGATATTTCTCCATAAAGTTGATCGATAGCCTAGATTGGTGGAAGGAAAACGAATAAGGAAGCTCAAGCTTCTCATCCTCAGGCTAATATTATTGATAGTCCTCCTCGTTCGGCTTTCTCTCAATCTGTTTTTTTTTTCAAGGAAAAAAAAATTCAACTCGCAAAAACTTGTTCCTTCAACTTCCCTCCAGCTTTCTCTCTTTTTTTTCGTTCTCGTTTGTCTCTTTCTTCGGGAGAAAGCAACCACCTTATCAACTTTCTGATTTCACGCCGAGGCTTCTATGTTTGCTACGGCTCCTTCAACTGCTCTTGATTTTCCTTTCAATTTCATCTTCATCTCCATCAGATTTCCCTCTTTCCTTTCTCCTGCTTTCCCCGGATTTTTCCTGTAGTTTTCCCCACCTGAAACTACATACAAACACACACACACAATTTATCATTTACAATTGATCAAAATCCCCATCACAAATTAAAAGCTTTATTATCAAGTCTCATCAAAAAAGTTTGACGCGCGCTTCCTCTCCTTCAACTTGCTTCCCATTTGTGTGTGTGGAAAAAACCAACATGGAACTGATCGTAAATCATGAGAGAGGGAAAATAAAAACAAAAGTTTTGAAATTGTTTCATAATTTATGATGATTAAATGTCCAGCGTCTTCAGCTCTAGAGTTTTTAATGACGTAATATGAAAGATTGGAGAGTGGATGAATGTTAATTTTGTAGAGGTGACTCCTGGAAATTTTGTAGAGGTGACTCCTGGAAATTTTGGAATAAGATTGATGACAAAGATGGAAAGAAAAAATATATAAATAAATCCTAATCAAGTAGTTTTTTTTTTGTTTTTGTTTTGCATCTCTCCCGGCTAACAAAATGAAACGTATAGAGAATGTAGGAATGTTTTCTCCACTGCTTTTCGTTACGTTAAGTTGGACTTTTGAGAATGAAGGAATGTGTTTTGAGTCTTTTTAGTGGAGGGTTTCCCGTGTGTTCCCGGATTGTAATGCGAGTAATTTGAAAAGAGACGAGGTAAGATAGATTAATGGAAAAGCGTTAATCGGGAATGGTTGAATTGTGTTAGGTTTTGTGTGAGGATGAGGATGAGAGTTTGTGTGTTTGTTTGTTGGTAGGTTTTTTTTAGGGGGGAGGTTGGGGTTGTTGAAGAGATGGATCTATAAACTCAGGTTAAATTCCCTCGTGCTCCCCCCACCGGGCGTTAATCCTTTCCATAATGAAGACGAATCGAGTAGTGCCCAAAGAATTATTGAGATTTACGGTCCGACTAAACCAGTCGGTTTAGTCGGACCGTAAAAAATGTTAACGAAAAAACACCCAAACAGGAAATAGGGGAAAGCTTTAGGTAAAAAAAAAAAAGGGGGAACAAACTCTGTGTGCAGCTTCGTCGTGAGGATGTTGGCGTTTGAGGTGAGCTTGAAGCTCCATTCGCAATTCGCAATTCGAAATTTGAAATTCTTTGAAATTGGGAATTCGAACAAGCTTGCATTATACAGCGTACAAGGAAATTTAAAAGGGTTAGACACAAACACACACACATTCAATTTATATTTTAAAGGCAGTAAAAGTTCTCATGCCCTCTAAAATCCAAATCCAACGCTCTCAGCCCATGTCTATCGCGATACGATAGAATAGAGAAAGAGCATACATGTAAATAAGTGCCTAGATACAGATGATAATATGAGCAGTTAGAAGCCTTCCCTGCGAAAAACTTGATCCATACACTTTACTATATAGATCTAAACTCTTACACATTCTCACTCCTCTACATTCTCGGTACATTGGGAAAATAAAAATACTCGAGATTTTGTAGGTTTAACTCGAGTGACTCCAGTCTAGAGCGTCTCTTTTCTCTTTCCTCGCTCGCTCTCTCTCTCTCTCAATCTTCTGACCACAAAACAACCAGGAAATTCATAAATACAGATATTACGTTAGTGTTAGCGTTAGTGTTGGTGTTGGAGAGCGATTTCCCTCCCTCGTACCTACAAGCTTTTGCTACAAGGACTGTTAGAGTTTTGGGTTTGAGTTTTGACTTTGACGGTAGCTGTTTTGGGCATTGAGTTGAGGAGGAGAATTTCCGAGTAAAAGTTCTGTGTCAAGTCCCCACAAAAACCACGAGCACCAGCTGAATTAAATAGTAGATTACGTGAAAAGTATAAGTCCATTCATTTTCATTTTTCAACTGACTTTCTCTCTCTCTCTGCTGTACCGAATTACCCTCCCACGGAGCTTCACAGTAGTCACCTCACCATGGACTTGACTCACGCTTTCTCCAGTCTCACACTCACGCGTCTATAGTCACAGTCACAGCCATAGCCATAGCCACAGCCATATCCACATCCAGAGCCACAGTAAACCCATCAACGAAGCATATGATTCTGGCTAGAGCTTCGCTCCTACTCCTCGTTTCACAACATGAGAGAGTGAACAGTGAACATACATAAATAAGAGGAGCACTTGCAGTTTACAGTTATGATCTACCATGGACCATCTAACAGCCAGCCAGCTCGTTCGGATGTTTCCTCTCTCTCTTTCTCTCTATCTCTCTCTCTGTTTGTTTTGTTCTGCTCTACCCCCTCTTCTCTTCTCCTTCCCATGGAATAACAGGAAACGGAGGAGTGGAGAAAGAAGAAGTGGCTCATTACTCTCATTGTATTACGCCCTCTCTCTCTCTACAACTACATTATATTTTACAACGTTGTAATCTAAATTACTAAACACTCGACCACTAAATAAGACGACGAAGAGTAGAGAGCAAGAGAGAGAGAGAGAAAGGGAGGGGGAAACATGGAGAGAGAGAGATAGAAAGAGAGAGAGAGACAAAGACAACTTTCCACCTACAAACTTTACACATTTCCCGTCTCATCAACAAGATTCGTAATTCACAATCACGCACCTTTTTGTCTCTTGTCTTTGTCTTTGCCCAGAGACTCGCTCCGCGACCGCAGGAAAGCACACAGGACAAAACATGCAAAACAAACACATGGCGTTTGTCGTTGCCGTCGTCGTCGTCGTCGGTCTCATCATCTTCATCTGCTCCTAATCAATTACATGCAGTTTCTCCCCCCCTCGTACAACCGTTATTTGTGAATGTGCGTCTTCACATTTATTTGCGGTTGCATATTAAAAGTTGATAAATGTCAAATGAAATTAGGAGCAATTAATTCAAGACAGAGAGGGGTCCCATTGCATGGTATGAATTAGATTTGGAGGGATTAAACTTGTAGAGATGTACCTACAGATGATATATTTAAAATGTGGGTTTTGGACTCTGTTGCGGGATTGTGAGTGTCCCGTGAGGGTTTTACATTGTGAAAGTGAAAGTCCTTTGATGGATGAGGGAATGAATCAAAAGGGAATGGAGGAAATGTGAATGCGAATGCGAATGTAGCGGTAGGGAAAGTGGAGTGAAAGTAGAGCGCGAGGGAATGGAGAAGGAGAAGAAAAAGAGGAGAAGACTGTGATTTTACCTGGGATGCTACTACACAATACAAACACACACGCAAAGACGAGTCTTTGTCTTCTTTTGTCTTTTCCTGTGTGTGTGTGTGTGTGTGGAATCTTTTCCCTCTCCTCAACCTTTTGTTTATGTACAGACCAATAAATCTAAAGTCTTGACTTTTCTTGTATTTAAGTGAGCGTGTGGGGAGAAATCAGTTGTTTGGCTGAGGATTCCGGATTCTCTCATACTCAAACAAACGAACGAACGAACGAACAGGGATTCCCTCTTTTTTTCCCTAGATCGATGAACGTTCTCGCTCTTGAATTTAACAAGACAGTTTTTCTTTTTCTACTATGTACCCAAAGAAAACTCGGCTCGTTCGTACACAATTTATACTAGAACAAGAACAAGAGAACAAGTCTCAAAAAGTCTCTCTTTCTCTCTCTCTCTCTCATACACACACACAAACACTCGAACCAATTTTACTGTCTCGCTATGTTTTCTTCCCTCTTTTTCTCTCCCTTTTCTCGTTCTCTCATCCTCTCCTTTCCTTCTTTTCCTTCCAAAGACGACTTTCCATCAGTCCATGCTACGCTGGATTACTCTTCTCTTTTTATCTTTCAAATACAAAAAACAATACTTCAAAAAAAATAAAAGAACCTTCACCAAACGCAAACGGCGGTTTCAAATTTACCCACACAGACAATTCACAATTCTTTCACTTTCACACATAGAAATCCAAATAGCGTCACCGCCTAAATACCCGTAACCATAAAATGAAAGGAGTTTTTTCTCTCTCTCTCTCTCTCGTCTTAAATCCTTTTGATTTTCACTGTATGCTACAGGAAATCTCCGTCTTCTCTCCATCTTCTTTGTCGTTCACAAACAATGCTTACACACGTTTTGCCTGTAGGAAACTGGGAAACGAGAGGACTTGAAGAGAGTTTTATATCTGATTAGCACAAATTTTCCACTCAATTAAATTGTCTCGGCTCATAATCCTCTATAGGGAAAAAAATAAAACTCTCTCTCTCTCTCTCTCAACTTCCCTTCTCATTTCTCCTTTTTTCTGGTGAACCATTCAATCATTTTAATTATGTTTGAGATTCGTTTAGTCTTCTCTCTCTCTCTCTCTCATCTCATCTTGTTTCCTCTCTGAACAGTAAAAGACTCCCTGTCAATTTTATTTACTTTCCCTGGAGGAAAAAATAAATCTCCAAGAGAGATTCGGGGAGAGTTTTTTATGAAGGGAGTTGATTTGGAAAGCAGTAATACAGATTCCTCTCCACTATTTGTCCAAAGAGAATTAATAGTGGGATCCAGTTTGTGTGTTGGGCCAGCGTCAACTTATTATTATTTTATGTGTGTGTGTGTGTGTGTTTTCATGGCCATTGCCATCGCCATTGGGGAAATGTGAAGTAAAAAAACTTTGAGGAAAAATTAGAACTGTTGAATGATTCCATTTGGATGTGGAAGAGAAAAAGAAAGAGAAAGTGAGTGAAACAGCTTGGACAAATCAGGGAGAAGGTGAGTGGAGTGAACAGTTCAGCTTGAGCACGAGTGACTCAACGACTGGAAAAATTGGTTTCATTTCACATGAAAGAGTATAGAGAAAAAAGAGGGAATGTGAGGAAATGCTTTTCCTTCTTTTACACTTTCAATGTGGGAAAGGGAAAAGAAGAGAGAGAGAGAGAGCGGGGCCACATGTCACATGATATTTGTATCCCCGCTCAGCACCAGCACCAGCACCCCATCGCACCAAATAATATTTTTTAGATCCTTCGTCCAACGTGTCCAGGAAAAGAAGGAACTATTGAAACAAAATATCCGATGCGAATAACATAAAGTATACTAACCTACAAATATCTGTATTATGAAAGAGTTTTGGAGGAAAGCAACATATTTCCTTGCAGTGTGTAATCTGTAATCGACCATCCTTTCAATTTATAACGAAACTTCACGGTTCAATTTCCCAATTCACACACAATTCATCAGGAGATTCCGCCTCTGTGAGTGTGTTTGAGTGTGAATGTGTCGCATTGGAAGGGAGCCAATATCTGTAGGAAAAAATCCCGAGTCGGTTCAAGGAAAACAGAAAATGAACGTGGGTGTTCAGGTGAAAACACAAGGAGGGGGAAACCAAGTGAGGAAGAAAGCAACGTTTTTTTTGGGCTAAGAACACCCCGTTCTTTTCATCAGTGTTTTTTTTTTCAAAGGAAGTTTTTGTGTTGGGAAAATCCTACAACTGAATTCTCTACTTAATTTTTGATTTCATCAAAGTCCAAAGTCAAAACAGAAAATGAGCTCCAGGTTTTTCAATTTCATGAGGTATTCTAGTGGAAAATTGGACAGTCAAATTAGGTTATGTAAAGAGACGAGACATTGAAAGAGAGAGAAAGAGAAGGAGAGATTGAAGATGGAAGATTGTGCAGTCATTGCAATTTGTAATTAATTTCACACTTGTTTATTTTTGTACATGGGATTCGATCACAAAGTCAAATGAGTTTGTAATTCATCATCATCATCATCTTTTTCATTTGGATTGGCCAAAGTAAATTGATCGATGGAATATGTAACTTTGATTGTAATTAATTTGTTAATTATTTTCTCCTTTTTACATGGAAAAAATCAAATTAAAGTGGATAAATTATTGGCAGTAAATTCGCGTAATTCTCTAACAGTTCCGGTTGATTTATTTGTCTCCCATTTCTCTTTCTCTGTTTGATTCCTAAATAAATTTGCCATTTGCTATTTGCCATTTTCTAGTACTCTTTCTCTCTCTCTCTCTCTGTTTGTTTATTCGTATTTTCTGTGGAGCGTGAAATGAAGCCGAAAAGTGACTGAAGCAATAAATCAGAATCAACTGAGCTCTCACTCTGTCTATTGCTTGATTGAAATTTCCCATCGCCGACTCCTATTTGTACAAGCAACAAACGACAAGGACAACAACGTGTGGGAGAGAAAACTGTAACAAGCCACAAGCGAACAAACTCACACCAAACCACCAACATCCACGTCCATTCCATACACAAATATACACACACACATACACACATACGACAATCCAAATCTCTCTCCACCACGAAACACAGGAACGGAACGTACACTCATAGGATAAATTGGAGATTCGACGAAAGAGAAACCAGAAACCAGCAGAAGGAAAGTCGACATGAACAAGAACAAAATCCACACGGGCTTTTGTACATTTCCTCATTACTCGACCCATTTGAATTCCGAATTTCCTCATTTTCTCATTTCATTTTAACAATCACTGCTGCATGGAATTTGCGGTTCCTCCACAATTCTTCACTTTTATTTGCATTGACTGACCGTGTAATCTAAAATGTGTGGGGAAAGTCGGATGTCGCATCCCGCTGGAAATTGCAATTGTAAAGAGACAGACAATGAATAGAACAAACAAGCTTCCAAAATTCATATCACAATCAAAATCAAAATCACAATAAAAGTGAGAAAATGGTTTTAGACTTTGAAATGTGAACGGAAGAATTTAAATTGAGGAGTCTACAAAAAAAACGGGAGTGAAAAGTGAAAGTTCAATGATAGAAAAAGAGAGAGAGAGAACTCGACATGAATAAATTGGGTTTGACTAAGTTTTCGTGTGGCGAGTGATAGACAGAGAGTTGACTGAAGTTTGTGGGTGATGATGATGATGATGAAAACGTGGAGTCTTCTGCAGTTGTCAGTATTCATATCCAAATTACAATTACAAAAGTACAAGGACAAGGACAAGGAACTCTGTAGACGAGGGAATGGGCATTGAGAGTCAGAGTTTTTGTGGTTGAGTTTGGTGGTGAAATGTTTCAAAATGT
The DNA here is from genome assembly GCA_034699125.1 of Gisinianus flammeolus. Taxonomy (NCBI): domain Eukaryota; kingdom Metazoa; phylum Arthropoda; class Collembola; order Symphypleona; family Katiannidae; genus Gisinianus; species Gisinianus flammeolus. Next base: position 4,564 of record JAIUND010004411.1, on the reverse strand, counting down.
ACCTACCTTTTTGGGAAAAGGACTCTCTCGGCGGAGAGGACGGAGGACAGCTGAGACGAGATGAGGACTCAAGACAAGTATGTATATATATATGAAACACATGCAATTCCAAATGACATGCCATGCATGAAATGACGAGAGTACGATGACGACCGTTCAATTTATACACGCAGTCATTTCGTTCTTGTTCTTGTGCTTGTTCAAGCCATGTCAAGTTTGTAAGCGTGGTCAAAGTGGCTCCTGGAATGGAATGGAATGGAAGCCACAGCCGGGCCATGCTGTGAAGTAATAAGTAATAACCAAACCCACCAATTGCCTTCCATTCTCCATTCTCAGCTTCAGCCTCGGTCTCGGTCACAGCATCCGTCGAGTTCTCATACTCATTCACGCTCTCTTTCTCTCTCTCTGTCTCTGTCGTCTGGTTCCCAAGTCTTGCCTCTCAAAATTCTAATTCCAATTGGAAGCTGGAGTTTTGAGACCCTCTCGACACGGGAAATGTGAACATGAGACATGAACATTCAAAAATGTTTCTCATTTGTCCCACACACACACACACACACTTTAAATTAAATACTCTTTGAAAATTACTTGACTCATTTCTCTCACTCCGACATCCCACAGCTCCCTTCCTCTCTCTTTTCCTATATAGATATATCCAGAGCCAGAGCCAGTGTACCAGTTCTCGCTTCCTCCCAATTCCAATTCAAAAATTCAACTATCACCTCACTTCATTTCCCAAGATTCCCTCAAAGAAGAAAATGTTCATTTCCAAAACGAACCACTCAAATTACTTTTATTCCACTTTCATATAGTACATCGAGATGAAGAGAAGTCCATTTACATTTTTCACCAAAATGTCGAGACAAAAATGTTGGACGGGTGAGAGAGAGAAAGAGAGAGAGAATGGTGGAAACTTTAAAACCATGTCATGATGTTTTATTTAAAACTTACTCCAGCACTCATCAGCTGAAATGTAGCTGCGGTAAGTGTAATATAACGTTTGAAGAGTGGGCAAACAACTCTATTCACATTTCACATTCCTTTCCTGCGCCTTTCGGGTCTGTGTGCGGCAAACTGATGTGAAGTTTTAATAGGCAGTTTGGTTAAAAAGTCGTGAAAAGCAAGTCGCCGCAAAATACCATCACCATTTAATATAATATATTATATATGCATAATATGATATGATTATGTACACACACAAACAAAGAGAGATATAGTTGGACAAGAGACACGAGACACGGCTTGACTTGAGTTTAATAAATTGTAAGAATAACAATTTTCACAGATCAAAGCCCAAGGTTAATTATTATTAGCCATGCACGTCTTGGCCAGGGACACGAATAAAATACTACACGACAAGGCTTCTAAAACCAGGTACATCATTGTCACTTTCTGTTCAAATGCATTCAAAAGACATCCAAATGGCATATGGATGTCTTTGGACTTTGGACGCACCAAATTTAGTGGAAAAGTATCGAAATGTTTATTGGAAATTGCTTCATGCGTCCCGGAACCAAAATTGAAATTTGGATTTTCCCAGTGTTTTGGACATTTTTCGTGTTTGTCGTGTTTTTCACGAATGCATCTGCATGAAGGCCGAAATCCTTTTAGGCAAGTCAAATGTGGATTTGAAACATATAATCTATTATTTAATCCAACGTGTTGACCGCATTTCAAAATTCCAAGTACGTAGTTTTGAAATGGCAACCATTTTCGCACTCCTGAAGACGTCAAATATTTATACTTTTCCCCTGTTTTCATGCAAAAACTGGGATTTTTGTACATTTTCCTTTTTCATTTTCAAAAAGCTTCATTTTATGAAGCTTTTTCACAGCAGAGTCGAGAAAAGTATCTCATGCTATACGAATGCAAAATGATGGAGAAAAACTGGAATTGTCCAGGGGAAACGGGGATTCCATTTCCAATGGAAATATGTACAGTCAAAAGTTGAGGTTCAGGTAAAAGTAAGAGAGGAAGAGAGGGAAAGAGAAAGTCAAGTAAAAGCGATATGTCTTTTCCTTTCCGAAACTTTTTTCTTTTCGTCCCATAATAAAATTTGCATTGACTATTCAATTCAGTTGATAATTTGATCCATTTAGCTCCCCACCGCCGACGAGGACCGACAATGACAATGACATGAAGCACATATTTCCAAACCATCTCCAACTCTCGAGCTCACAAAACCATGTTCAACTTTCTCCATGTCCACATTATTTGAACTCTGGAGTTCAAGTTTGCCTTGCAATTATCCACAAAACTTTGCAAAACTCTAATCGTGTGATTAGTTCCCGGTACTCCTTGTTTGTTTTCCTAATATCATCCATATGATTATCATCATTTTTCTTTGTATTTGTATTTGTCTTGTGAAGAGAGAGAGAGAGAGAGAGAGAGAGAGAGAGAAAATTCCGAATTCAAATTCACAATGTAGATTTCCATTGAATAGAATTTTTGGGGTAAATAAAACATGTCTCTTTTGCTTTGCTTTGACTTTCGTATTCCTATTTCCTGTGTGGGGAAAACATGTAAGGATTTTGATATTTGAATTTTTAGTGGGAGTGCAAAATGATTTGATTTTCCATTGAAAGTTTTCTTTTCCTCGTTGTGAATTTTGTAGGCAGTAAGAATCGAGAGAGAGGAAAAGAAAGAGAAAGGGAGGGAGGGGGAAAGTTGTTGGAGGGATTTGGCAGCTGGCAGGTATAGAGAAAGTAAAAAGTAAAGGAATGAATGGAAAATGTAGGGGGGATATTCAAATGAAATGCAGATTTTTATTCTGATTCTGATTGTGATTTTGATTGTAGTTGAATGTGAGTTTGGGGAGGATTGAGTAGGTGAATACTCGTGGTTTTATCTGTTTGAAGAAAGAAATTTGAGAGAGAGGGTATTACTTGGGAAGTCTTTTGTGTGTGAGAGAGAGAGAGAGAGGGAGAGAGTTGGAGTCGGACGTAGGTACAAGGAAATCATGGGGAATGGAGCAAATGGGAATGGGCTGGAAATTCCCTTTGACTGCGGGTTTGTTTTTATAGGAGTTTCTTGTAATGATCAGAGACTGTGTGGAAATAGTTTGAGAGTTGGATGAGAAGAGATGCTGAGAGGGTGATGATTCTCGATTCTAATAATTATCATGCAAATGGAGGGATTCTCTCGTCCTTGTCATCCTCATCCTCAATCCTATCCTCCGTACAGCAGTTCCAGCACCAGTTTTAGCTCTTGTCTAAATTGCATAAACCTGGCTATGCTCTTCTTTTCTCTTCTTCTTCTTCTTCTTCTTTTCTTCTCTGCTTTGCTTTGGTTTGGTTTGGTTTCGTAACCCACAGGGACTTTTGCCAAATCCCTTTGACTTGGTAATTAAGCGTTTTCTCTCTCCCTCCTTTTCCTCACTTTCTTCCGTTTCAGCCTGTACTTTCCATCCGTAGTTCTCATATTACTTACTTTCTCCACATTCCCACACCACACACAACTAAATGCTTAATTCCACCCAAAGAAATCTAAATCTAAATGTTTTTTCTAATTTATTGACTTTCCTCCATTGACATTCCAAATGTCCACACACTTTTTTTTAACCACATCATGAGGAATTCTCGTTAATTTAAATGTGAGCAGGCGTAGAGAGACAGAGACCGAACATTCCAGCTCATTATCATCATTCCCAGAGTTTTATATACCATTTCAATAATTTCCACACACTTTTCTGGACCCAAAAATATTTCATGTGTACGAATACAATTGATTGTAGACTCTAAAACAATGAAGATGAAGAAAAACGTACGCGCATGATTATTTCCATAATGTCTTTATTCGTTTTTTTGATTGTGTTTGCACCATTACCATGCAATTTTTTGCTTACAGCGGAGATTTGAATTCACATTATTCACAAGGCACCCTAGAAATCAGAGTAAAGTTACCATTCCCATTGTTTGAAAGAAGGGATTTTATATATATACATATAAGTATATATATATTATGCATCATCTTACTCAATTTTTTCCACTTTCGAACTAGTCAAAGTCAAATTCCCTTCATGTTCTCACTGAAATTTTCAAGTGGGGACTTGTCAATGGTATTTTGTTTAACTTTTGCATATTTCCTCCCAAATTCTCCTGTTTTTCCTGTTTTTTTCCATTAGTCTGTGTACTGAAAACTGAATGAAGGATAGTTTTTTTTTGAATTTGAGTTTTGAATTTGAGTTTGGGCTTTCATAATCGGGGCCGAAAAGAAAAAGAAAAGAGGAATTCAAGTTGACTCGAAGCAAATCTCCTTTGTCTTTCCTTTCTCGTTCCTCCTTTCCCTTTGTGGATGGAACAAACAAGAGTAGGGAAAAGGACGAGTGGGGGACAAGGACTGAAAACTGAAAGGAAACCAAAGTCATATGTATCACCCAATAATAATAATAATAATAATAATATGAAACCAAGACATGTCTCACTCTTTTCCCAACTACAGATACCTTGCGATTGTATCTAGGTATATATAGAGAGAAAAGTAAACTCCAGGACATTTGCAGCTACACATACTGAGAAATTATATGTAATTGTGTGTGTGTGTGTGTGTGTGTGTGTGTGTGTGT
>JAIUND010004410.1:0-12095 GCA_034699125.1 Gisinianus flammeolus | reverse complement strand
GGTCAGATATTTTATTACAATGCTTACATAGCTGATCCAGCTCAAAATTATTTCCATTAAGTCTGATTTTTTGTTTTTTATACATATTAACATCTTTAGACAAATTATTCTCGTTGTATTGGCTTAATCTAATTTGAGCCCAGATTTGGATGGTTCGTATTACAGTTTTCTGTTTTAGATACATTTCAACAGATTCTTTACTTTTAATATGTTTGTATATTGTATTATAGCTGGATTGTTGCACTCTATCCATGTCATTTTTAATATATGTATTCCCGATTGCTCTAACTATATTATAAATATTGTTCTTAATCTCTGTCGGATCTTGATTATTCAAAATATTTTCGAACCCATGCTTAACAATTACGTCTTTTAATTGTGTTACCCAATTATATCTAATATTATTACTGTTATAATTTTCGTCCAGATACTTAAGCTTATTATAAATTAACTTTGAAACTGTTTTCTTGCATTTTTACCAATTTGAGCCAATACCTGAGTGCTTGTTTAATAACAGTTACAATGATCATACATCTTCCGGTTTCCAATCTAAGAATATAATTAGGTGTACATCTAGGTAACAGTAACAGTCTCTTAAAAAATTTACTTTGGACAATTTCTATTTCATTACCATATCGTAGGCCCCAAATGCCTGAACAATAAGTGAGTGTTGACATAATAAGTGCTTCAAACAGTTTTATTCTTGCCTCCCTAGTATATATATATATATATAAAGCTCTTCACTGCACTGTGCCTCTTTTTCCCAACGAATTTCACCCAATTTTTGCAAGCCATCGGTAAATCTCATGTGTGTGGACAACACAACCCATATATGTTAATAGACAAATCCTCCAGTTTTTGAACATTTCACCACAGCATTTGCGTAATGTTAACCATATACACAGTCAATTCTCAGCTGGCGAATTATTCTCAATTGGCAATTGTCGTACGTAGTCACGTATAATACGTATATACGTATACGAATCACATGCCAGCAATTTTATTGTTTTCAAATACTTTTTTCATATGTGGAATTTGTATTTGACTTCCGACAATAAGGTTGACGATAATCTGCATATTATCCAGATACACATGGATTTCCATCCACTTATTACAGATAAATGAACTGACAAAATGTAGGTTTTTATAATTTTATAAATTAATCATATAGCTGATATGTTTAACAAATGGATAGGTTTTGCAATTAATATAAGGATAGAATTTGAGAGAGAACTGTTGTCAATAATTCTAATGAAATCAACTGATTTAAGAGGATTTCGGTTTTCCTTTGTGTGAGACGAGACGATATAGAGTCCGAATGTTGTTGAAATCACTCACTTATTATTGCCATTACTTTATTTACATCATTTCCAAATCAAGTTATATGAGAAAGAGGACATGTGATTCACAATATGAGGCAAAAAATTATATAAATGGTATATTATTATAGTCAAGGGAAAACAAAGAAACAGCTGTGATAACAGTTAAGAGAAAAACGGATTCTCAAAAAGACGAATGCATCACCGCGTATATTGAGATGGCTTTATCTGAAGGCCCAGAAAAAACAAGAATTTGCAATTCAAAACACGTCAACAGTTGTTTTCGTGTCTCTTCACACTTTGCCTTTACAATATATATACAAATATTTAGTTTGTGCAAAATCTTCCTTTTTGGAATCATCCCTCTCACAATCTCTAACTATATATAGGGCCTATATATAATGCTAACAGAATATGGCAAGCACACACTGTGCGACACACATATATACGTGCCTGTGGATACATATACCTAAATATTTAAAATTAATGGACAACCACTATTTTCCACTACCACTGCCAAAAGTATATATATATAGTGTGGTGGGCCCAACACTGATTAAATGCCTCTTAAAATAAAACGGATCGGGCAAATTCAATATTCAATATTCAATTTGACAGGTGGAAATTATTATTAATTTTCAGCGGCTGTAGAAATCCTTTCCGGCGAGCCGCTAAAAGCAGGATTTCACATTCTCTTCAATAGATATTATAGACATAGATACGACACACCAGCATGTGTATACGAGACCACTTTTTGGATTTGCACAAAAAAAGTGATTGACTGTACTATACGTCCAGGTTAATTAAGAATTAATAGGACGTAATGAATATTTTAAACAAATTCAATCCTTGAAAAACCGTCTTAGACCAAGGGTGTCTTCGTAAAGAGTCGACTACTCTAAATGGTAGCTCTGCATTACAGCTTTTTTCGTTCTTTCATTGGTAGCTTTCAATTCACGGCCAAAATTGCTATACCTTTCTGTAGCCGAAAAAATCCGCAAAATCGCTAAATTCCACTAGTTTCTCATGGGTTTGCAGTCTGCACCACTTACCCCACCTGGACACAGTACAGAGCATATGCTGAAGCTCAAAAGTGGGAAATTGCGGATGAATGTAAAAGATTTATAGAGTCTTATATGTAGAAGTGGATAAGAAAACCCGCCGGAGACTGGGATCTAGAAGCCGAGATATTCGAGTTTTCCTATTTGGCCTCTTTGGCGCCAAGGCGTTTCTTAAGATTTTGTAATTCGAAAAATCACAATAAACAAATCGTCATATATTTTGTTTGAATTTAGCTAAAGTTTGTTAATTAATTAAAAATATTTGCAATTTTTTTAAAAATGTCTAAATTGTTGTATAAAATAGCCCATGACTTTCTGCATATTAATATGCAAAAAAGTGAAAACCAGTCTCCGGCGGGTATTCTTATCCACAACCCCATATGGAGTCCTATCTATGTCTAGTATATCTATTTTCTCTTGTCCCACAATTCTCTGGATTTTCCACACATGCAAAGTAGAATTTTCCCAATATTTTTATATGGACATGGAATAAAGTTGATAATTAAACATTACATTAATTCCCATATACAAATTCGTGCTCAAATTGTGATTGAAATATGAAGGCTGTTCGGTCGATTTGTATCGTGTGTAATTTGGATTTTACAATCCAATGTAATTCGGATCCGAATCAAAGTCAAAATCTTCCTCACCTCTAAAAATATGTGGAGTGTATTTTGCAAGTATTTTTACTTGACTCCATCCGAATGGCAAGACATTCTAAATTACTACAGGGAAATCGTGGAATTGCCATTTTGTGAAAAGTGTCGGAATTGCGTGTCGGAATTGTTCATCCTCGACAAGAAATTACATTCACTCCAGTACAAAATCAATCGGATCACGGCGGACATCTCCACGTCCATCATCATCAACACGGCAACAATCCCATCAGCAGGGAAAACCGTCCATGAATCCTCCATTGACAGCGATATTCAAATCAATATTAGTCTGAGCGAGTCATCACCAACGGCTGAATTACAATCACAATTAAATCCCGACTCCGCTGTCGCTGTCAGTACAAAAACAAATACAAATACAAATCCGGAAGGTCAAGTAATTTATGATGTCAAAATCAACGAGAGAATCCATTCCCTCCAACGAAACATTTTCCAGCGTAATAATATTTATAATAACTAAACGCGGAGCCCGCAATTAAAATATTAACATGTGTAATTAGTAAAATTACAATGAAAATTACTAGATTATTGTGAATATCGAATTATTTTGATTAGGATTTTTTTCATCTCTATATATATATTTCAGAGTTTCAGCCTTAAATCCGTCTGGACGATTGTCATTGTCAGCCGGATCCAAATGACGAATCTCATCGGGAAACCAGATCAAGTTTTAATGAATGGAAATCGGAATTAAATGGAGAGGAAATCAACTCGATTTCAGAGGACGACAGGGATTTTTATGGCAATAATCATTCCATGGATGAGGATAATGATGCTCAGGAAAACGGGATGAGGACTGGAGATGAAGTGGACAATGTGATGAGGCCGACCGATGGGAATAAGGATCCGAAAGAAAAAGAAGTCAAGGAGGAGGAGAAAAGCCATAGGGACTTGAGTTTGAGATGCGGGATTTGTGACCGGCCATTCTCAACCGGTTTTAATTTGAGGCGACATGCTCGCATCCACAAAGTGAATATAAAGAAAACAATGAAAAAACAGGCTGGGAGGAAAATGACGGGGCAGTCATTTGTCGTGGATTTGGGAAAGAATCGCTTCAAATATAGTGACTGGATTTTTGAGAATATCGGATTTTATTTGTTCATCTTGTGGTGTGATGAAAACGTCCCGGGTGGAAATCCTCTCCCACATCCGAATCGATCATATGGGTAATCCGAATCGATACAAGCCTAATTAAAAGCAATGTATAGTGTTGTGTTGTATTGTATATGATTCCATGTTTTGGTCATCCTAATTCTAGGTATAATTCTCTTTGAATTTTTTTTAGTAATCTGTAATTCGAATTCCTTTTGTATATAGCAATTTTTTCTGTCCATTTCCCTTGGTAATTCTAATTCCTTAGTAATTCTTTTGGTATAAATTTAATTCCTTGGGAATTCCGAATTTTACAAATTTCTCCAGCCCAAAAAATTCTTTAGGGGCAATCCCCAATTCTTTTTTACTTATGTGTCAGTAGGTAGTCCTAATAATTCCTTAGTAATTCTTTTGCTCCAGATTCTTTGGGTAATCCTAATGCATACACGTAATCTATAGAATTGCTTATAGAAAAGCATTACAAAAAGAATTATACAACACTGAAGGAGTGTATTGTAGTGTACATATTGTACATATACAGTTTAAAAAATGCAAATTATTACGATTATTTATAAGTAGTAGTGGTCAAATACTTTAGTAATTGTTATGATTGTGTGTATATATAGTTCCGGCTGGCTACTCACTAAAAGGACGATTTTTCGACACGGCTGTCCCATTAGAAGACGGGCGATTTTCCTACAAAGAAAAGTGGTTTTTCACACAAATCCCTAATGGATTTCAATGCTCCAGTTGTGACTGTACTAGAAAGACTCGGCCTAAAATGGTGGATCACATCCGAATGAAGCATTGCCCAACAGGTGTATATATAGAATTAATCTATTTATTTATTCATCCCACACATTCAAATTCCAACATTGGATTGTGGATGATTTTGCATCGTTTTTTTACAAAAAAAAAATCCGTCCAATTTTTAGTGCATTATGTAATTGTGGGAATTTGATTGGATTTAATTTCTGATTTTTTTTTAATACAGAAGCCTGCAGATTCAAATGTGAGATTTGTAATGTGGGGTTTAATGGCCTTCACCCTTTGACTCGTCATCAACGGACACATGAACCCACGATTTGTATGCCAAAGGACGGTTTTCCAGGGACGTGGATTTACGATGGAGAATTGCCAATTCCGAATTTTTTCAGCTGGAGAATGACGACGGCGGGTTTCAGTGCTCCACATGTCAACTCATCCGGGCCAGCCATAAGAAAATACGACATCACGTGCGGGACATTCATGCGAGTACGACAATATTGAATTGATTCAACTTAATTCATGTTTAATATTTAATTTTAAATCGGTATAGTTAATTCGTTAAGTATAAATACGATGGAAATAAAGAAATAATGTAATTAAATATATTGCCTTTGACATATATATAGATCCCGAGTCGAGCAAATGTGATTTGTGTGGGATGACTTTTACTCATCGTGGAGGTCGTAATAAACACGATTGTACGGGTTCCAAATGGAGCTCGGTGGTCAATGAGAAGGATGGACGACGGGATTGGTTTTACCTGGAGAAATGGGGTGTCCAATTATTGGGACCGGAAGGGTGCAAATGGAATGACCCGGGAGTTCGATTTGCATGTATGAATTGCAAGCAACAACGGACAGATCGGGCCGCCATCGGTCTTCACATCCAGGAAAAACACATTAGTAAATCATAATTAGATTTCTCTTCATCCTTATGTCATGGCCATGGTCATGGTCATTTAAATTCTAATTACTAATTATAACTATATGTTATGTGGATGGTGTTTTTGTTTTTATTTTGTTTTTCGTTTGTCTGTTGTTTCGCCACATGTCAGATCCGAGTTTCAAATGTGAAATTTTTGGCAAGTCATTTGATAAGGCTTGGAATTACCGGGTTCATCAGTTGACCCACTCGAACGTCTTCCAGTTCATCTGTGACATTGACAATTGTGATCGGCGTTTCAAGCTCAAACAAAAACTCACTTCTCATCTGAGCAAATTTCATGGAATTCACACGCTCCGCGGGAAAATTGTGGACAAATGCCAAGGACAAGGACCAAGTCAACAACTAAAAAGGATGCATTCAGCAGAGAAGGAGTCTCAAAGTTCGAGTGAGGAGGTGGTGGACGAGGAGATGAGGACCAGTGGTCCAGATCCCGGGATTTCCCAATATGGACAATGGGCCTGGGTCAAACTGGAGGATGAAAACAATCACTTGTGTTGTCTCAGTTGCATGACGAAGGAGGAAACTCCCGAGCTCATGATTCAACACATTCAAAGTCACCATCAAAATCCTCTAGGTAAAAAAACAGACATGAAATTTGAAGGGTTTTTTTGAAACGTGCATTTTACCACATGCGGACACACACACACAGGAATCGCAGGGAATTGTAATATGTTGATTGTCATTTGACTGTATTATATAGAAATGGAAGGTATCTTGACGGCTGACAATGAGCAGGAATTAGAATTGGACGAATTAATTGAGGAGGAACTCACGGATTTTAAGTTCCAATCAGAGACAGTGGAATTTAAACATGTGACCTGTGAGGAATCCCACAAGTTTATCGTTAGTGACAGCAACAATGACGGAACCAAAGACTAAAACTAAACGGATAAGAGAAAACCGAGTCGTCCGAGTTCATCTTTGGAGGCTGAGGAAATGAATATCGTCGAAGGAAAAAATGTGAAGAACGAACAAAGGATTTAAAGAAATTCGGTTCAAGTTATAAAATTTCAAAAATATTTCAGAGAGATGCCCGCTGTATAATTTTGTATTTTGACTGATGGTGTTTTCTTGAGTTTTCTACCTTATTTTGTGTAACAAATGTAATGCATAATAATAAACATTTTTTGGCATTGTCAATATTACAATTGTGCATTTTGGATTATGAATTTAGGAATTGCAGTTGGGAAATAGAATTTTGCTATACTTTCCTCGTTTGACGTATATCTGTAGGTATATACCACTTCACTACATATTCATTGTCACATTAATTATTCTTTGTCATGCCGGTCAAAATGGTCAACTGTGTGAATCGAATCGAGAGAATACATTTTATTGTCATTTTAGACGCACTCCAATTAATTAATTATCCGACTCTGAAATGAATACAGAAGAAGTTTTATTAACTTTTATTACGTTTCGTATATGTTAAGGACAATTGGTGTGCGCATGAGACAGCACAGAGAAAAGGGTTTTGTGGAGACGAGAATGAAATAACGTGAGAAAAGAAACGTCCTGAAAATCCCTTCCCATTCTCTACTCGTTTTACACACAAATTGCGTATCTTCTTTTGAGACAGTCAATTCTCTTCAATTTCAGTCCTTCCACAACATTCAAATTAAAATTCAGTCAGGATCTCTGTACTTGTACAGGCCGACGTTTGTGATATTGTAGCCAAAAACTTCCCGTGACGCATTTAAATTTTGAGTGTGCAGAAGGATTGAGGATTTTGTAATATATTTTGTGGTTCCTTTGCGTCATAAAAGCATGCACACACTATTTGACTTTTATTTTAGTTAGTGCCTATATACTTATATTGGAGATTGGCTGGTAAATCCAAGTATGTAAATGCCGTGAATTTTAATGGCGTTAAAGGTGCGCCAGCTGCCGCTGCCGGCGCAAACACAAAACACCTAAGATGTATAATATATAGTCGGTGTCATTGGGTTGAGAATTTGGACGATGGTACACAGCATTTGAATTTGCCGTGATGATTTGTATTATTAATGCTGAAGAGCGCCGTGTAAGAATACGCGGGAACGTTTCTTGGGTGACGCAGCTCAATTTTCATTTCAAATGTGATGGGACTGAAGCGAATTTTTATATTTAAATTTTAAATGCCCGGAAATAATGCCGTCACAGATGCAACATTTCAGAGATTAATTCTTGTAATTCCTTTGATCGAAATCGAATGAGCGCGTGCGCGTGCACATGCATCACACATGTGGTCATATATTTTTCAAAAGGTCTGTGTGGATTCCACAGACCTTGTGTCCGTGAAATTATGGTAACCTCTGCCTTTCATATATATAAATATATATTTCATAAAAACACTATCACAAAAGTCAATATTAAATGAATTATTATATAATGTGGCAAAAACAATGGGGAAATGTATATGCCGTGTTTGAACGGATCAGTTATCAATTATCAATTATAGATGAGTTCCCTTTGTAATATATATAACGACGTAATAGTGGCCTCTTTTACCTTTTGTTATTTATATACTACTTTTTCCATTGGCATTATGTCACCAACATTTCTTCGACCTGTTCAAACATATACCTTTACAGAAAAGTTCCAAATTTCCAAAGTCTGTTTACGCTTATACCATGAATGTGGTACCACACCATTAATTATATCTCACACATTATATGTACCATAGGTACATATATTAGCCATAGGTATGGTAACTCTGATAAAATGGTGTGGTTACGTATATATTTCATATTTCAATATACCAATATATACCAACTTCATCTTATACAACAATACAATAAGACAATACACCATTAAAGTAAAAAAAACAATTCATTAAATCATCTCAGCATATATTTTGACAGGAAATGTGCCAGAGTGTGCACACATTTTTACTTTGATCAAGGCTGAAGATGCGAGTATAAAACTCAGGGGCAGACAAAATGTATGGTACATATACTGTTTATATTTCATTCGAATAGAATAATATACTCTCGACAAAATTCAGTCCTCCAAAAACATGTTGTTATACTCCGGGAAGAGTGCGATAATACTTCCATCATGGTGCTGGGCTCTTTTTCTCCTGTGTCTCCTCGAAATTATTTCTAACAGCCCTAGCAATGGCCAGCGCAGGCTCCCCACAATTCCACCATTTCGGCGGACGACCACGACGACAGTAAAACCGACCACAACCACTACCGCAGCACCAACGGACCCAAATTACAAGACCAAAACCCCAAAATCCTGTCCCAGCCTCAAATCTCTTCCTATCAACTCTAAACTTACCCGTATGTTTTAATTTTAGTTAGCTATACATATATATAGTAAGTTCTTGGCTAAATGACGTGGTCAATTTTCCTCTAAATTCACTGATTAAAACATTCAAACACTGATACTTTTTTGTTTAGAGGAAGGAGTGCCATCTTGTAGCTCATCACCTCCGCAGACGAGACAAGGGATGAAGGCCGAGAGTCTCCGTTGGCCGAATGGGACGGTGCCGTACATCATTTCCGACCAGTTTGACACCTGCCACCGAGACTTGATTCTGGAGGGGATGTATGCTCTTGGGAACCGGACCGGTGGCTGCATCCAGTTCCGACCTAAAACAAGCAAGGACGTTGACTTTATCCGCATCGTCAACACACAGCCTGGTGTTTGTCAAACGTCAGGGACGGGGCGGGTCGGTGGGGAGATGACGGTCAATTTGGCGGATAATCCACTCTACGAGGGCTCACCCGGCGCCTGTTTCTACTACCACGGAGACTTTTATGCGTACGGGAGCGTCCTCGCCGTCCATGAGCTTCTTCACGCGGTATTTTTCGATATTATATCTATATATAGTATATAATATATGAGATTCTCACATTTTGCATATATGTATGAGTATTGGGTGCCTATATATCTGAACAAAAACATATACACTTGGCAAAAAACAAAAAGTATAAGAGAATTACAAAACTGGTCATTTTAGACGCCTTTCCTCTATATATTTGATAATAAATAGCTGGGATTCAACCACGAACAGCAGCGGACAGATCGGGACCAGTATATCACCGTCCATTTTGAAAACATTGATCAGAGTGAGCTACCATATATATATATATTAATATTAATTATAAAAGGTAGGTATGCCTCTTTAAATTTGAAACGGACGTATATATAACTCGTGTGTCCTTGTGAACGTGTTTTTGTATAGGTGAATGGCATAATTTTGACATCCCGGTGGAGCAGGTGATTCTGGGTGACTATGACTACTACTCGGTGATGCACTATGGGCGGACCTCCTTCTCCTCCAATGGCAATGACACGATGGTGCCCACTCAGAAAACGGCAGACATTGACGCCATGGGCAACAGCGTTCAACTCACCGAGACGGACGTCCTCAAACTTAAAAAACTGTACAAATGCCCTTAGAAAAACTTGCGTTCAATAAATGACATCTATTGTGAAAGAGCTTCATACACACGACAATGACACGATATAGGCGTTTAGTTTAAATATCAAATACCCCATATATGTGTTGGCCTTGCCGGTGTACAATTCAACCTGCTCTTGGTCACAATTTGACTCTGAGGTTTGCATTTAACTGCATGTGAATAGTGAAAACGGGAAAACGTTTTTCCAATTTTTAACAACGGGAAGTCACTCATTATAGGCTCTCAGGACTCCTAACCGGCCAGATTGGGGTTTTATTATTTTCACGGGTCTAATAGATGGCCACATGCTTCGATGGCATTAAAAATTTAGTAGGTTTTCCTTCCATATACGTTTGAATTGTGCATTGGAGTTTTGCCCTGCAATTATCCTTCCAAAGGGATCAAAGAACTGCTTAGAATCCTCAAAAAAGTCGTTTGCTAACATTGTGATAATTTAAAATGCAATGTTAAAAGCAAATCCTCCGAACGTTGAGAATCCAAATTTATATATAGTGCAATTCCATTTTCATTGCACATTTTAATTTGTATGATGTCCAACCCGCTTCTCAAAATTGGAACGTAAAATGATGGTGAAGGAAATGAAAAATACTTGTTTATGTGTTGTTGTTTACATGGACTAATCGCAATAGTTTTAAGGAGCATCGCACCGCGACAGGGGCGCTCTGTAAGCAAAAACGACGAATGAACCGACCGCCCATCACCTGCATGGACTTGGCCTTTAGAAGACTCATCATCAGATGTGACCTCGAATCGTGGGCATATATAGTCTACAGGCTAAATTAAATATGGCTGGAGCTATATATAATTAAAAGCAAAGAAAACGTAGCAGAATTGATTATGTTGTGAGAGAGAAATAAAACAACTCTTATATATTGTTAGTTGGCGTGGTGGCCGCAAGGACTTGGCAAAACATAACATTTTTTAAAAGTTCCGTAGTAAATTTGATGCACATTTAACTTGACGTTGTTGCATATTCTGTGTGGTAGGATGTTGGGAATATTTAGACGCCACAGGTTATATTTTACATTACAAAACATACGGCACATACATTATATTTCACCGTCAACGCTGAGTGAGCGCTCCACATGGAAAATAAACAATGAAATATACGAGATATGTCATGAAACGGATTCGAATTTGGTCCAAAATTATACTCGAGGTCGTATGTTCTCCAGTTGCCCCAATGGTTTACCTTTTTACCTGTGGATGTCAAACGAGGAGTTGAATTTGTCTAACATTGTATGTGGGTACCTTTTGATGTGACCTCTAGAGATCATCTCCACACGAAAATATATACCAAAGTCTGTGACTATGTGATGGTTCCCAGTTCTTTTGGAAAAAGTGTGCCATTTCCTTTATAGAGTACATAGAATGAACCCATCAAACATACATTTGTCCGCTTCTCAATTAAAATAATCTTCTAGAGTGTATACAATCAAAACGGGAAGTATAAATATATAATCCTCCTGTGGTTGAACAATTAAGTCGTCCCTTCAAAATTATGAACATGTGAGGAAAATATGTGAAAATATACCTAATATTTATTAAGTAAATACAACAAAAAATCAAAAGTATAAGAACAAAAATTTGTCTATTTTCACTAAATTCCATTCAGTGCGTTTCTTTTTTCACATTCATCAAATAATAATAGTAAAATTATGTACATAGGACAACTGACATGAATTATTTAAAATATCTTCTTCCGTCGACGGGCGATTTTTGATGGGAGTTATCCTGGCGGCGAGCGGCGAGCGGCGAGCGGCGAGCGGCGAAAGGAGCCAGTGTTGGCTGCCCAAAAGGGAAATCTCAGCAGGGGCTGAA
>JAIUND010004409.1:0-12101 GCA_034699125.1 Gisinianus flammeolus | reverse complement strand
CCAAGGAATTGGAATTTTATTACAGTAAGATCATTAAGCGACTGACTGCCAAGGTTTCCACACATCCTCACCTAGTAAATGTACTTAAACTTCCCTTGGACTATCTAATCGTGGAGCACAAAGGAAAATATTCATCTTGTATTGCAAGTCTCGATCCTTTTCCGGCTAACGTTGAACTTTTTCAAGATTACAGAAAAATTCATGAATACTGCAGAAATTCGGAAGAGTCGTTGGGACTATCAGAAAAACTAAAGCGATGTTTGACAGAAATAAAAAACTCGAGCCATCTTTGTACCACTGAGAGACTACAATTCATAAGAAAACTACTAGTTGATGGACAAGGGGAATTTGCTCATTTGATCAAGGAATTGGAGAATAAACGATTTCAGGATCAATGTAAAGATGATTTAGTTCATAATCTCATTCAACTGCTCGTAAGAATTGCCAACAAATCGGAAGATGAACAAGTGCGGACTGAAGCTGCTCGGTGCCTTGGTCAAATTGGACCAGTAGATTTATCGGTTTTAGTACTTCCACTCTATGGAAATGAAACAAATTTACCTTGTGGGGAAAATATTGAATCCTTTCTCATTGAATTGATTGCTCAGTACATGCAAGATGATGAAATCAGTATTGCAGCTACTGCGGGGAAAGTTTTATCCAATTTATTCACACTCCGAGAGTATGAAAATGTGCTCCGTGATCCTAATTATGCCAAAACTCGTCTTCCATCTTTACTAAGACCTTTCCGATCCCCTCAAGTTGATGACAAGGAAGAAACATTACGGGAGGGACTTGATGAAACACTGAGTCTCTCTTTAATCGATGAAAATGTCAAGTATTCTGATTGGATTAAGAAGCTCACTTGTGGGATTATCTCATGTTTCTCACAATCACAAAAGTCAATGATTGCCAAGTTGGAGCCTCTCTGCTCACTCAAGGTCATTTACGATGGTCATTTCCATATTTATACATAGAAACTTGTTTCGAGTTTAATTTACAGTTGTTTCAGTTGTCTATAAAACATGGAATGGGTTTATTTTTTGAAAACATATAGGTGGATTTTTGCGAAGAAATTTTGCCGTTCATTGTAAAAAGTACACTGTACATTGGGAGGTCAAAGTCTACTGTGAGAAAAGCAATGACGACTTACTTCCGGAACTTTTTCAGTAAATTTGTGCTGTGTAGCACACAGGAGGAAGAGTCAAGTTCTTTCATAGGTAATAACAAAATAAGTACCGTATTATTATTTAAAACAAGCCCACATTTTCCACTAACAATATAATAATAATACAATGGGGGAAAATTCCTAGTTTACAAAAATAAACTGGCTCTCCGTTGCTTGTTGAAGACTGTTCAGTATCTCCGACTTCATGATGCCCCGAAAGAATTCAAGGAAAACCAAAGGTATGAAATGCTTTTTTCCACATTGTGTATAATATAATTTTAAGTAAAGTTTTGTATATACGTACGAGTGAATTGTAATGTGCACTTATGTTTTGATTTTTTTTTGTTTCAGAGTAACTCCATGGGACAGTAATTTTTGGATGGAATTAAATTATAAGGACGTTGCCCAAGCTGCTCAATATTGTGGTGCTTTTTTGACGTCAATTCTTTACGTGGAGATTTTTGCTTTGCAAAATGAACTGTGAGTATTCGAAAATTAACTAACGAATGAATGTATATTTTTATGTAAATATTTTATGCATCGGTTTTGTAATAAAAGCCGTTTTTCTCGTTTTTAGCTCGCCTGAAAATATTGACAGTGATGAATCCAGTCAAGAATCTAGTGAAAAATTTTATGCAACGGAGGTATCTACAAGTACTAAGCGCCCAGGATCATTCAATATTTACAAGCTTTTACTAAAGGTGTGTTGTTTTTACTTTTGTGTTTTACGACTTTTTAATTTAGATAAAATCATCGATATAAAAGTCATTTATCCCCCATATGATAATTCTTTTACATGTAGGCTTACACAAGTATAGGAGAAGAAGACGGTGTGTACGGATGTGGTTCCGCTCGCTTTTCGGATTATCAAAGTAATATTCAACATCTGGAGCAATTAGGGTCTTGGGGTCAAATTCTTTCTGCCCATGATACTCAAGGGAATCGGAATGAGGCAGGGACTTGTGATTCTTTGAAAAATCTCGGTCTGTACAATTTATTATGGGCTCATTTACAAGGGGTCAAAGCAAGGGAGGGCTCAATCCATCGAGAACTTTCAGATGTTCAATATGAATGCGGTTGGAGGCTATCTAATTGGGAAATTAACTCAGAGTCGGTCAAGTACTTGAATGCCGGTATTGAAAGGGATTTAAAAGAAACCAGTGCAACATTCCAACAATTCGTATATGAAAGTATTCAAGCTGGACTGCGAAACGATCAAAGTAAACACAATGGGAATATTCAAAGGTAAAAACTTTAAGTCACACCTGTACAAAATATCATTGAAAAATCAATGATTGAAATTTGCCTATTCTAAGATAATTACAAATGTTGGTTAACTGTTATTTCCATCATAGGGGTTTCCAAGTCGTCATTGAAGATTTGAAGCATGCAAGTTTGGAGAGTTCCGAGAATCTGTACAAGTTTTTGAGCCAACTACAAATGCTTCGAGTAGTTGAAGATTTTTTTGAATCGGATTCAAATACTATCAAAACCATTTCAGCAAATTGGAATGGTCAAAATCAACTCAATCACTCGGATTTCAAATATCAGGAACCAGTTTTGTACATGGAAAAAACAGTTCTAAGTGCTTTGGGTAAAACAATTTCAAATTTCAACTTTGAAGAACCTTGTGATACGATATTATTTGATTTAATTGGAAAGGCAAGAAATTCGGGTCGCTTAGAATTAGCTGAAAAGTATGCCTCCGAAATAAGTGAATCAAATTCAAATTTTATTAAAAAAAGAGTGGAAATAGCCAAAAACCATTGGGCAAGAGGGAATGAGGATATTGCAAAACACATTGTGAATAAATTGATTAAGAAGCAAGAGGTTGTTCCAGAGTGTGAGCTTTACCCCGGTTTATTGTTACTATACGGGCAATGGGTTTATGAAACAGTTGCTGAACGTCCAGCCAAAATTTTTCAAGAGTATTTGTCAAAATCCTGTGACATCTACGAAAAAAAAGCAAATGGGAGTTTGCCAGAAATCGCAAAGGCAAATGTTGTGGTGGCCAAATATGCGGACGCTCAATATCAAAAACTTCATGACCACATGCAATCAGATTTGTTTCGAGAAAAACAAAGACTACTAGATAAAGTAAGCATAGTGTATAGTTTGAATATTTAAAGAATATTTCATTATTTATCTCCTTCAAACTTTGCATTGAAAATTCTACATATTATAGTATTTGTTTTTCTTTCTGTACTATATAGTCTAAAGAAGCGCAGTCAAAAACTCAGTCGAGTGATAATGACACTAGAAGAAGCTTGATAGTGTTACAAAAGCAATCTCACATGGATAATCTCGAAATTCAGACAGCCATCGCTGAGAAAAAGAAATTTCAACATTTGGCTTTGAGACATTATATGAGGGCGTTAAACAACAGCAATGCATATGATTTACTCATATTTAGATGCGTAAGTAAAATTTAAAGTTAACTGTCTCCATGCATTTATTATTTAAACTTTTTCCAATAGCATTTTAATCTTAATTATGTATTAAATTATTTGCATTAGGCAATTAATAATGAATATGTAATTCAAATATGTATAGACAAATAATTCTTACATTTTCAGATTGCCTTATGGTTAGTAAACACCCAGACGGAAGCCGATGTTGAGGCTAATAACATTATCTATGGGGAAACATTGCCTCCTTACAAATTCATTGAGGTCCTTCATCAACTGAGTGCCCGACTGGGAAACAAAGACAAAGCAACTACTGATGTATTGAAAAAAATTATAGGTAATATGAAATATTATGGTATAGAATACAGTATAGAATACAGTGCAATACTACAATTACAGTAATTCTTTAAAGAAACGTTTTTAGTTTCATGCCAAAAATGAACACGAAGATTTTGTTTTAATCATTTAGTTAAGTGTGCAGAGCTCCATCCATTTCATGCTTTGCCAATTATTATGACCCAAGCTCTGCTTCACCAAGACAAAGAATTCGGAGCTAAAAAAGTTGCCAAAAAATCAATAGATTCCGGGCAGGTAATTTCACATTCCTTGAATATAAACATTGTCGTATTTAAATGAACTAGCATATTATCATGGAAGTACTCTATCGTACTGCAAACATGTATTTATCAACTAACACAATTATTTTTGCACGCATTATAGGATAAAATCACGGTGGCGGTACGCATTTTGGAAGAGCTTAAAAAATGCAAAGCGACTAGCCAGGTTACAGTGAAAACAGAAAAATTGTGGTTGACCTTGATTGATTTCGCCAACACTCCTCCAGTAGATGATGGGCAAAAAGGGAATAATTATAGGAAACCTATGCCAGTACGCATCTTATCAAGTCTGGCAAAGATGGAGGGTTTGCCAATCCCAACCGTCTCCATTCCTGTGTCACCCAGTGCAATTTATAATAATATTATAGGTCATTATCTACCATTTCCTTATAAATGCTTGAGTTTGTGTTTTTTTCATTTAAGTATAAGTAGTGTAACTTAGATTCTAATGTCAGTCTTGTGGTTTTAAAGGTATCCGATCATTTGATAAAAATTATTATCTTGTTGGAGGCATCAATGCACCTAAAAAAATCCCTTGCGTTGGAACAAATGGTCTCACTTACAACATGCTATTAAAGGTACTAATGATTTACTGAAGTAAATAACTTTTACAGGGAGCCGAAGCTTTTTGAGATGTGCTTATAATTTACACCTTTCACAATGTAGGGAAACGATGACTTACGGCAAGACGCAGTAATGCAACAAGTTTTTGAGGCAATGAACGTAATGTTAAAGACAGAGCCGAAAACGAAGAAAAGACGCTTACTCATGAAAACTTACAAGGTGGTGCCTGTTTCTCAAAGAAGTGGTGTTATAGAATGGTGTGAGAACACTCAAACTTTTGGAGACTATTTAGTAGGAAATGGGACTACTTCCGGAGCACATGTAATGTACAGACCCACAGATTCTAAGCCTTCGGAATGTCGTAAATTGATGTCGGTATGTTTGTATAATCCATTTTTTAATTTCGTATTCGTTGTATATTCGCACTGCTGTCACCACTGTGTGTGTTTACTACTTTCACTTGTAATCCTAAAAAAGAGTAACTTCTATACATTTTTAATTTTCATAGGACAATAAGGAAAGGGATGGAAAGTGGAAACACAGCATTTATTTGAGTATAATGGACAAGTTCAAGCCAGTGTTTCGTCACTTTTTCTTCGAAAATTTTAAAGATGCTGGAAGTTTTTTTGAAAGACGACTAGCCTACACAAGAAGGTATAAAATATATTACTTGCTATACTTTTTCACTTGGTGTGTATAATTTGTAAGTATAACTTGGATTTACTTATCGTAATATATTATTATATTGTTTAGTGTTGCCACTTCTTCAATGATTGGATATATTCTTGGTGTTGGGGATCGTCATTGTATGAATATTTTAGTTGACAAAATAACTGCCGAAGTTATTCACATAGATTTAGGTAAATTGACATATATGTCTACTCTTTACGGTTTAGATTCTGTATGGATATCTTGTGCAGTGGGCAGTTTATATCATGTTGTGTAATTATCTATTTGATGAATTGCAAAGGTGTTGCGTTTGACCAAGGCAAAGTTTTACCGACACCGGAAACAATACCATTTAGGCTAACCAGAGATTTGGTGGATGGAATGGGCTTTAGTGGAACAGAAGGAGTCTTCCGAAGGTGAGCATTATCCTATATGAAGTATTTATCGAGCCTTTGTATGTGTGTCCAAACGCTTCTCCTCCGAAACTAATGAACCGGATTTGATGATAATTGCTACCAAATGACATTTAATTCGACGCCTTATCGAATTGTCAAGGTTCTGTTGTCCTCGAGGTCACCGGGGGCCAAGGTGACCAAAATAGAGATCATATGGGACTAAAAATGAATTTTTTCAACTTTTTTTAAAACCAATAAAATTGAATTTGATGGTTCGTTGACATTGTCCATGTTGGACCACGGAACTACAGGAAAGTTGAAGTTGGAGCTTTATTGCTATCGCATGCACACAGCGACTTCCGAAGGGGTCAACGACTCATGAAGTACAAAACAGACTCTGTTTGTACAACTTTAATGGCACTTGACTAACCAAAATTGTTCAAGTCCTCTGGGACAGCAGGTCCCAGAGGTCAATTGTGACCGAAACAGTTTTTATTTCAAAGAGATTTTTCAATCTAAATTCAATTTTTGTGGGCGCAACGTCACAAAACGTTAAGTTTGAGAATTCATGAGTAACCAAATGACTTATAATCTTTTGACTGCAATGAACTCAACTTTAGGCATATGGTACGGCTAAGGGTCAATAGTTTCGGATGGATAGAAGTATTTATTAGTCGGTCTCACGGGCTATACCCATCTCGTAGCTTATTAATTATAATAGTTGTACATCCGGAATTTAATGTACACATCTATTTTTTTAGGTCTTCTGAGATGACGTTGGACATGCTCAGAAAGAATAGTGATATTATTTTGACGATTTTAGAAGTTCTTCTATATGACCCATTGTACATGTGGACTTTGACAGACGACCGTAAACAAAAATTACAACCCCTCGAGGATCGAAATCAGAAAAGAAAAAGCGTTTCTGATCCTGTGACCCCACCAGGTAACAACAAAAGCTAAACGTTATCTTATTTTATAGAATGATAACGGAGTAACCACGCGTGAAGTGACCATATAGTTTTTTTCAAATGAATTTTATATTTTACAGAGCACAATAATTTTGCTGCAAGAGAACTGAGAAGACTCAGGTGCAAATTGGCCGGTATACAAGAAGGAAGAACGTCGGGAACTTCCTTGAGTGTTTCTGGTCAAGTAGCTATGCTTATTCAAGCAGCAGTGGATACGGAACTTTTGTGTAACCTTTTCCATGGCTGGCAGCCATATGTTTAGGCTGCTATTAATTATTATATTATTTCTGTTAAAATCCTGGATCGACAGGTAGTATAGAAAATATAGAATTAGAATACATGACCATATGGTCATGTCACTGTTCAAAATTTTCGTATACATGTACACGACGTGCACGTCGTCTTATAGTTGCGTCGTGTGGTGCGAGTTTTGTAGTCATGTATATTTACTGTCGCATTTTTAATAATTGAGCCTCCCAAGGACAGATTTAGGAATCCTTGCCCATTTCAAATACATTGAGTGGGAGGAGCTACGAAGGAGAGAGAAAGGCTCAATTATTTTTAATCCGACAGTAGACCAAGATGAAAATGTTACTGTAAATATATAATCTTCATTCATGACAATATTATTATTATGAATTCAGAATCCTTATATTTATGATATTATATATGTATATGCATTTTTTAAAAGCAAAGTACAAAAAAAGTAATAAGTATATGGAGGCTTAAAACTCACTAATGTTGTTATGCTTTAATATCCAAACCACTGTGAGCTTATTAACTTATACCTATATATAAGTAGAACTGTGTTACAAAACCCATGATATATACTACAAATGAACTGAAGAGGCAATATATAATATGTAAAATAATTATTTTACTATAATGATATAATATACTTAATTTTTAACTTACTGTACACACGCTCATGTTAATTAAGTTGAGGACTTTTTATAATTTGTCGTTAGTCGTTATATTGTATATATACGATAGCTTAAATGCAGAAGACTTTTTTTTTATAACGTAATACCATATGTACCTCTTACTCCATTAGGCGTTGCTGCCTCTGCCTAAGTATGGACAGTAGAATCATTAATTTACAGTATTGTTTGCATATATAGAAAGCATTTAATTGTTGTTCTTATAGCAGTTATTGTGTTCATGTATTTCTTGAAATTAATATGAATTCTAGCAGTGTTTCTGTATAATTCAAAGGATTCAAAAGTTAAAAAAAAAAAAGATGAGTTTTTTACCGAGACCAGGAAATTGGGATATTAATTAGTGCCTGTACTAGTACATACTTACATATATCGTCGGTTAAGTTCCATAACCGTGTATTATCATTTGGCCCCAGTAGGCGAATGTCCGTGCACGTTCATATATGCTAACGTGTAGTATGCGCCTTCCAGGGCAAAATGATAATACAGGGTTATGGAACTTAACCGACGATATACTTATTAGTACTGTAGTTTTCAAGCAAAGGATTTTGAAACATTGTACTACACGATTTTTAAAGAAAATAAACGTCAATTTTTAAAGATTCTCTATTCTAATGAACAAGCATCATATAAATACACAGCATATGAATCCTTGTTACGCGGGAAACTTACTTAGGATTAGCCGCGACGAAACAAAATTTTAATTCTAACGGTCATTTCAAACGGTTTGAATCAAACCAAACTCTGGCTGAGGACCAGTGTTGGGTAATCATTGAAATCGCCACTCAGAATCCTACTTAGGTAATCATGATTACCAGCTCATTTGCCACTCATACTCCTTGGTAATCACATGTAATCCCTAATCATATGAGCACTCACAAAATGATTAGCAAAAAGATTACCCAACACTCCTGGGGACTTTACTGGACTCTCTAAGAGTCTGTCTTCTCGTACTTATCTTCCGCATTCTCTAATTATTATTATTACATATATTGCAATATTTGTCTTTCAAATTATAAGTATATAATTATTGGCCAGGTCACTTTGACCTTTCTTTTGGAAACGGTTTCCTCAGGTAAAATATATTTCAAGGTATTATTATTTTTACTCATAAGCAAAATTCAAGCAAAGAGTATACCATAATTCATAGTACATACTCTCTGGTGTCAAGTCCTTGGGACTATATTTATTGATTTCATTATTTGTTGAAGTCAACTTGACTTATTGTTAGTCAAGACAAGTCTTATACTCAATCTCAATAGTTTCAGTTGGATTTAAAACATCAAACATATTTTCCTACGGGGGAAGTTAATTCCAATGGCAGCGTCGACAGATGCCAAGGTTAATGTTGCTGTTCGGGTCCGGCCACTTATCAAACGGGAGAAAGAATCTGGTGGTAAGTAGCATATATATATATTATTATGTATTTACTATTTATGTAGGTGTATATTTGTGTTTTATAATAAAATAATTATGTAAGTATATATTTTTTTTAATGTTTTTCGTTCTTTCATACAGAAACGGTAAATTGGTACTGTGATTCTCATATGATTCAACAACTTAACCCAGTGACAAAACTCTTACAGCAAGGTCAACAAGGTTATGTTTTCGACTATATCTTTGCCGAAGATTCTAGCACAGCAGAGGTCTATCAGAAAGTTGTAGCACCTATTGTACAAAAGTCATTTCAAGGTTTCAATGGAACCATTTTGTGTTACGGCCAAACCTCTTCCGGTGAGAATAAAATTAAGTTTTATTCTTTGTATTAGTTTTAAGTTTTAATTACTTAATTTAGTTCAGTTGATGATAATATCACAAGTCTTGCATGTTATCCTTAGAATATTTTATTATTAAAATTTAAAATGATTATGTTTGCATAATTCATTGTGGAAAATGTTTTATGAATGTTAATTAAATGCAAATGGTTTTATTTTGTTATTATTTTGTATTTTAATAATAGGCAAAACCCATACACTTTATGGAAATGACATGGATCCCGGTATTATATCCCTCACAGCACAAGATCTTTTCAACAGGATTAAAGAGGATAAAGACAGACAATATTACATAAGGTAATAATTTATAAAACGGACCATGAAGATTAAATCTACTAGATTTGTAAATACTGTCTTGTCCTTACCTATAGGATACATACTACAAGTATAATTTATCCTCGTGTACATTATTGCATACTACATGCAATAATTTTACTTAGAATTGTAGGAATTCAATCTCTAAATATGACATATGAATACAAGCAATTTTTTTTATTTGCTTTATTTTTTCAGAGTTGGTCTCATTGAAGTTTACAATGAAAAAGTAACAGATCTTTTGGACGATGGGAGTCCTATTGAAATCAAGGAGATTGATGGCGTTGTTGTTCCTAAGGACCTAAAACAAATAGAAATTTTGTCAGCTGAGGAAATGCTCGAAGCTGCAAAGAAAGTCCAAAATGAAAGAAAAATTGGGGAAACTCGAATGAACAAGGAGAGCTCCAGATCACATACAATTCTTCGTATTTTAATTGAGAGTGTTCCAACTGAGGAGTGTGACGATAAAATGCTGGTTACGAATGCTCTCTTGAACTTTGTTGACTTGGCTGGCTCGGAGAAAGCTGGGCAAACCGGAGCAGTAGGAGAACGGTTCAAGGAAGCAACTTACATCAACAAGTCCTTATCCACCCTATCCCAAGTAGTAATGCAATTGAGTGCACCAGGGAACCACAATATGACCTCCACCACCCACAATATGAGTATGAATTCAACTGGACCGATGAGTACAACAAAACAGCAAGCGGGAAGATATGTAAATTTTCGAGACTCTAAACTGACGAGGATTTTACAAAGCTCTTTGAGTGGGAATGCTTTCATTGCAATGATATGTAATGTGACTCCCGTATCGGTGGATGAAACTCATTCGACATTGAGATTTGCGAGAACAGCCAAAAAGATTAAACTTGAACCAACCCAGAATCAAGGACCTGTAAATAGTGCTCAATATAAAAATAAAATTACAGAGCTAGAAAATCTTTTACAAGGAAAATCCACGGAAGTCGATCGTTTAAGACAACAACTTGTTGCCATTCAAAAATTTCAAAATGTTGGTAATCCAGGTCCTCACAACATGATAGATCGTAGGAAAACTTGCTGTCCTGGAATGTTACAAGGATTGAGATATGAAGCATCTGGATTATCTGAAAATCGAATCCATTCGGGATCGGACTTTGATTTCAAGCCCATTCCCTCAAGCACAAGACGAAGTTCCATTGGAGATGCAAGTGACGCAAACTTTGGCTTCAAACAAGAACCCCTCATCGATTTTATGAGTATTGAAAAACAAAGATTCCCCTCTTGTGTCCCTCCACAACCAATTAAAGTGGATGCACAAACGGCAACTGATTTTGACCTTCCTGGACTAGCTGGCCAAGATTTCCAATTCCGCACACCTGCAATAAAGGCTAGAACACCTTTAAAAGCCAAGGCTCAAGCATATTTACATCCTTCTGAATTGCAAGACGTCACTCTGGAATGGAAAGAAGAGAGATCATTTCTTAAACACGAGTCCGAATGTCATGTTGAAGATCTTCGTAATGCTTTGGAAGAAATTCAAAACTTAACCCACAAGCTGTCCGTGACGGAATCTTTATCTGAACAGTACAAGTCATCGTCTGAGAATAATGAGCAGCTTGTAAATGAATTGAAATTAGTGAATCTCGAACAGCAAAGCTCAATATCCAAACTTGAAGATTTGAAACAAGAAAATTCTCAACTCCATTCCAACTGTGAAGAGCTAAAGAAATCTTTACAAGAACAAGAAACGACAGTTAGTAGATTGCAACATGAAAATCAAGAATTAATGTCTGAATCCAATAGAGTTAAAGAAAAGCTTAATACATTCCAAAACATTCATGATCTCAACCAGCATAATTCGTCATTGGTGGAACAATTACAAATCCAGATTGAAAAACAAAAAGAAGAATTCAATCAAGTCAATTCTCATCTCCAAGCTGCAACAATGAACGTCCAGTCTTTGAGTCTTGTTATTGATGATTGCAATAAGTCCATTGAAGATGCAACAAAGAAAAGAGATGAGCTCGAATTAAAGAATTTTGAACTAGAAAATAATCTAAAAGAATATCAAGGTTTGGAAACTGAACTACTCAAATTCCAAGAATTGGGCGAGAATTATAAACAACGTTTTGCAGATCAAGTAACAAATAATTCTACTTTGCAAGATCACAATTCTGAACTTGAGGACGAAATCAGCAACCTCAAAGAAATTAAAAATCGCTATAAAGAGTTGGTTTTGTTCGTAGATGAGAAAACGAAGCAAAGTGCACAACTCGAGTCGGATAAAAATCAGATACTTGCC